>BPTQ01000006.1:210464956-210576243 GCA_019973895.1 Chrysanthemum seticuspe
TTAATTATTGAATATTGATTGGTTGTTTCTTATCTTAGTTGATTAATGATCTAGTAATGCGATAGGTCATTCGTTGTGTACTTAATGCTTGATTCATCTTTGTGAACCTTAGAATATAATTACCTGAGTAGTTGTAGGCTAAACCATCCAAAGAGCGCCTTAGAGTAGGAGTTTATCATCCCTAGTGGGTTTGTAGACGAGACCCTTTGGTAAGTTCAAAGAGTTAGGGAGAAACGCATACCCTACAACTTTAGACACACAACGCAACTAGGAATAAGGACGTGACAACTCAACCATCAATAGGAGATAATTAAGGAGTAATACAACCTAAGTAAACACATCTTTAAACTATCATACGAGCACACATTAATTAGACATAGACTCCCACCACCTTAGTTTAGATAATTAGATAATAGTAGAGTAATCGGTAGAAATACCAACCCCCCAAATCCAATACCCGAGATTCGTACCTTTCCATTTCATAAAATATAAAAAGATAAAAAATAATCTTCCTCAACCTTAACCTTAGCGTAGTAACTCCTTACTAGCATTTCTATTCCCCTAGAGAACGATATCAATACCCGTGGCTTACCCTAATTACTACACTACAACGATTAGGTTCACTGCCTAGGGTGTTATAAAACTTGCTCGAAGAAAAGGAAGTTTCCTTGACCCCGAACGACGCGTGTAGCGTTATCAGTACCCGCATACTCTCTTTGTTCAGTACCAGTTGCCACAAAAACTCTTGCCCTTTTGTTGTCTACTACCACGTCCATCTGCCTATTCGACCCACTCGCTTCCTTCCTCTTGTCACTGCTCTTCAAAGTACCATTTCTAACCATCTCGTCTGTCAGGGTTCCTACCCTCAGTATTGCACTTTGTATTGTAGACGGCTCAGTCGTTTTCACAGTTCCACGGATTTCGGGGACAAGACCATATATGTACCTCGCGATTCTCTTGGACTCAGGGGTAACTAGATGAGGAACTAGTCTGGCTAACTCATGAAATCGGTCTGTGTAGGCTGCGTGACCAGCCCCTATCATGGAGTGGTGATAAAGTTCATCTTCCAGTTTCTGCATTTCATTGTCCGGGTAGTACTCCTCTTTCAATAACGCCTTAAATTCGTCCCATGTCATACCTATAGCTGCTTCTCTGCCTCTAGCCTGTAGCTGTGTGTTCCACCATGTCAATGCCTTCCCTGATAGCAAGCAAGCAGCATACTTCACCCTCTGATGTGTGGCACAATTGCTGATGTCGATCACTGACTCTGTCTTCTCTACCCATCGAGTATACGCCAAAGCACCTCCTATACCATCAAACTCCACAGGTTTGCATGCTGAAAATTCCTTATACGTGCATCCAGTTCTGTTGTTGTTGTTGTTGGTGGTGTTGTTATTGTTGCCACTGCCAACTACATTGTTGGTGTCGCCATTCCCGTTCCCGTGGTTTCCCGAGTTATTCATATGGTTTCCAACTTGTGTGACAATAGTGGGAAGCAAGATTTGAAGTTGTTGAGCGAGGATGGCGGCAAAATCAGGGTTTCCGCCAGCGTTGTTGTCATTGTTACCCATGTCGCGACCGCCTTCTCTACCTCCACGCTCACCTGTCCTTCCACCCCTTTGCGCCGCACCACCTCGGCCAGTGCTGCGTGTTACCCTCTTTGGTGCCATGATCTCTGCAAGGAAAGAACCGTTGAATTCCCAATGTCTATACTTAACGTCCTCAAACATAATACCACGCCACAAATTGGTTCCTAAGGTGTGCCCACACCGATCTACGTATGCGTGGTCGCATATGTCCACGTGGGTTGTGACGCATTTATAATTATGTTGGCCACCATAATTATAATTGCCTCATTTCACACGTGTACATACCACCAAGCATACATGTCTCGGCGATTGATGTTACTGAAATAGGTAGCCATTCTATCATCCGATTCTAAACTGTGGAGGAGAAATTTAGGGTAGGTATCTATGGAGAGTCGCACTTGGTGTATAGGAAATTCCTTTAGGTGCTAAAGTCATGATGAAGTTTGGTCGCTAATAGTTCCCAAAGTATCCTCAAGAGGACTCCCATCCTCAGGCAAAATCATCAAATCTATACAGCTATATAGTAACACTTATTTAGCTCGATCTCGTGTCTCATCAAACAAGAACTGTCACGAGATCAAGTTATATAAGTGTTTATTACTGAGCTCCATATTTTTGATGACTCGACTAGATTTTGGGACTCCCCTATTAGTACAAAGAAAACCATATTGTCCAATGAGGCGGGTCTAGACGAAAATTTTCAGAAAACATATGCGCACGAAAAGTGTGTAAGGCGATAGGAAAAGAAAGGATCGTCGCGAAAGCGGTTATAGTCTAGGAACTAAAATGCAACCTAGTTCTCTATAACCAAGTCTCTGATACCAATCTGTCACACCCCTAAAATATCGCAGCGGAACGATAGTGTCTTTGGGGTATGACGTCATAGCACAAAGCATGGATACAGAAAACGACCTCTAAAATGAGACGTTTGGAAAAGTTTACCATTCGATTAAATAAAGTTAAAGTTTACAAAACATGAGATCCCAAAGTTTGATAATACATAAAGGGTTACAAAACATGTCGAATAGTAATTGATAAAAACACAAGACTCCAATGTATGCCATGTGACCCAAAAGCTCCATGAAATGCTATCACCTTACGACCTGAGACAAACATGCTAAAAAGTGTCAACACAGAGGTTGGTGAGTTCATAAGTTTGTTGAAAATGATTTGAAAAAGTCTTTAAAGAATGTTTCCACAGCAAAGGCATCGTAAATCCACCCAGTTCCAAGTCCCGCCCACACAAAACTTGCAACTTGTGTGTTTACGACCCACTGCCAAGACATAGAATTGTCAATCTTGTTTGTAAGTAGGACATATGTGCATACGATATATACGAGTACTTAATGCAAAGAATCACAGCCAACTGAACCTCTTGACAAGTCTACATTGTTTGTTGTGTCTCATTGAATAACGGATTATATTCACCCCAGGTCAAGTCATCAGGGACACAAGGGTGGGGGCGTCAGCCCGATAGTACCATCAATACCTCTCCGCCGGCTCCCGCAGGAGTTAACCAGTTGCTAATGTATGTATGTTGAGGCATAATTGAAAACAAGTTTAGCACATTAAGGCACATATCGCAATAAACCACACATAATGTCCAAAGAGTATAAGAAGTATAGTGTAACACAATTATATAAATGGTTTGAGTATTCGCAAGAGTAAAAACAAGTATTTAAGCATGTATCTCCCCCAAAGAGTTTGTAAGAATTTAAACGAGTAAAAGCGGGGTATGAACTCACCTGTGCAATAGTTACGATGACACAGTGGATGCACAGAAATGAGATGCAACTCTCTAACCACGACCTATGATGAATGATATGATCTAATATAAGTTATGAAACAATGTCGTGCATGCAAATCCACATGTAATCTATACCACTTGTACATTTTGAAAATAGAATTTATCGTCGAAATATATGTTTATGACATCTCGTCATGTTATAAAATACTTTACAAGTATATACGTTGAATCAATATCCTACGATAGTCGTTTAATGATTTATTATGAAATTATAACTTTTCGTCGTAAAACAATATAATTTGACAAGTCATGAGAGTGACTAAATGGCCTTGAAAAGCTAGTCGTAAAATGGTGCACATCGAGTGTTAGGAAACAAACTCAACGGTTTTGTGAAGCTTATATCATTATATTAAAGTTTTAGCATTTAAGTTTTTATCCTAGAGGTCTCGATCATGGAGAAAATCATAGGCAAAGTAGGGTACTTGTATCCAAAATATTGTTTAAGGGTAGTTTTCGGCAAAGTTTAAGTGACCGTATTTTATTCATTACAACTCCGCTTGACAAACGGTTGGACATTTTGAAAAATAGGCTAGGCGAACTTACTTTTACTAGAAGACAACTTTTTCTGAATAGTACTCTATCAATGTTAAAAACGACCCTCAACATGGTCCTTCGTGGCATTTGTCTAATATAAATATATTAGTTTTTCTTATATAATAAAGTTACGGCAACTTTGTTAAATCGCGTTTAATTTAATCGTTACAAGTCCGTTTTCTATGTTTTATATGTCCTCGGAATCGTGATAATATATACTAATATATTTTTGATAAGTCGACACATTTTATAACGCTTAAGACTCATTTTTGACTCGTAAAAAGTCGAGATTACATGCTGAATTTTCTGAAACAAATATTTTTCGTCGTTAAACTTAAAAATAGCACAACTTCTTCGTTATAACTCCGTTTTAACCCATTCAAGCGACCACGTTTTCGTTTTAAAGTATATTTTCCAAATATCTAGCCCAAAATTTTTTACTTACCGTCGAAAATTCCAGAATTTCAAAATATGGACAGACCCTTAAGTAAACTTGTCGAAATGAGTTTTTCTCGCACAAAACCTATTCTAACCAATTCAAAACAACTCCGAAGCTAATCTAATCCTACCATACACCTTCTTAGGGTGTCATTGGTTCCTAGACATCACCAAAAGTGATATGTTTCAAGGAATAATTATAGGATAACTTATATAAACTTATAGTGCTTATAAACAATTTAAGTGGTATAGAAATCACATAACTTGCATGTTTTAATTGAGCATGATAAAAATGAACATAAAAATGAATATAAAAGATGAACATGAATATGAGATGCTTACTAATTACGTGATGAGGTGATGTGAACAAAGGTTTATTCCTAAACACCCAAGGTTTTTATTTCAAAACCTTTACTAAGAGTGTAACTAGATTGTTAATTTAACTTGTCTTGAAAAATTTGTGATCCCTTCTTGTTTACTATGGTGGCCAGTTCAATGGGGAAAAGAAGAAAAGAGTGGTTTGATTTTTACACTTGTGAAAATGAGTAAGTATGTGTGAATTGATAAGTATAAAATGATATATGTGTAGTATATAGAAGATATTTAGCAAAGTTGTGTTGTGACTCACCCTTGTTGTCGACAAGGGTGTGTTTGCAATTAGAGTTTATATATATATATTTTTTTATAAGTATAGATGTGTAGTAAAATGTGTAATTTGTAAGTTTAGTTTAGTAATTAGGTATATATTTGAACATTTAGGGTAGCGTTAGCTAAAAATAAATTTTAACGGGTCAAAATAAAATATATTGAAGTCATAACAATTATAAAAATACATTTCTTGCAAAATTTGAGTGAAATAATAATTATCGTGTAGTATTTACGAAAGCCGTCGTAATTATATAAATATAACAATTTATATACAAAATAAATTTAAAACACCGGGTAAACTAATAATATTATTTTTATAATCTTAATATGAGTATAAAAATATATCGGAATAATTTTTGGAAGTGTCGGATCAAATGTTCAAATAATGTTTACGCGATAGCGTTTATTTAATAAGAAATATATACGTTAATGAAAATATAAATTTGAAAAATGACCGGAAATTGAGAATTGTGACACCCTCCATCGTGCCATTTTTGTGAGTGATCGGCAAGTTTTTGAATGGCTTCAATGGCGAGAGCAGGAGTCATACCCGAAATTGGTACTTGGTAGTCCAGCATTTGTCTTGTAGTCACATTGATTCCTTTGTAAAAGATGTTGACTTTTTGCTGGTTGTTTCGATCATGCGTGGGACATTTGTAGAGGAGATCATTGTATCTTTCCCAGGCTTGATACAATGTCTCATCATCATCTTGTTTAAATTTGTGTATGTCTGCGAGTTGTCTTGATACTTTAGATGGTGGACAGTATCGTTGAATGAAGTGTCTTTTAAGGAGAGCCCACGTATCAATTATTCCAGCTGGTAATCTATTAACCCATCTTTTAGCGGCACCCGTAAGAGTGATAGGAAAAATTCTGAGCATAACCGCATCTTTTGAAACTCCTGGTGTATTGAACAGGCTGGTGATATATTCAATATTTTCGACGTGTTCGTAAGCATCTTCCGAGGTATCTCCAGAAAAAGGACTTGCTCTCAATTCCCTCATAAATTGAGGTTTTATCTCGAAATCAATACTAGCTCCAATTGTCGGTCTTACGAGCCCCGGCCCTTGTTCTTCTCTTGTCAACGCCAAATATTCCTCGAGAGTGAGGTCATCAATGTTAACAACTTCCATGGTACCTGAAACTTGAAAAGTGATCGTGAGAATTTGAGAAAATTTTTAAAACAAAAAAAATTTGAAAGACTTAATAAAAATCCTAATATAACTCCCCGGCAGCGGCGCCAAAAACTTGATGCAGGTTTTACTGACCAAGTTTTAATAATTATAATTACCCGTTATACCTATGGTCTACCCTAATGCACTAACGGGCAGTGTACCCGGTCGTGTGTAGTGTAGTATTCGGTAAAACCGAGGTCGTCCCAAGAGCTATGTGTGTGGATTTATACTAAGTCTAGGTGTCACAGATTTTAATATGATTTCGATAAGGAATTAACTAATTAACTACTAAAGCAAATAAGGGCAAAGGATGTGATCAATATAGGAGAGTGGTGTTAACCTAGTTACTCATCTTAACTAGTAGTGTTTACGTCTAATTACTTCCAATTACTTCAGGTGGGGTCAAAGTCGAGAGGACAACATTTGGTCAGTTCCCCCTAACCTATCAGCAAAGAGCCACCACTGGAGAAGTCAGGTGTCCCCTCATAAGTCCAGTTGTTCCTGGTCCCCTAAGCCAAGTCATTAAGTTCCGCTACATGCTAGACTTATAATAGTGAGTGCCCGGGCACTAGCATCTTAGACACTCACCCCCTAATTCTTAAGTTCATCCAAACGGTAGGTAATCAGTTGGTCAAATCGCACAAGTAGAAAGGGTTGTCAGTTGGTCATATCTTACCCTTCCCGTCTCAGTCTACTCACTTAGGGTCAGTTGGTCATATCTCCTAAGCAACTAGTCTCTACCGCCATTCAAAACTACCGAAACAAGGGTAGCTACCAATAAACTATGCATGCATACACTTAGAAATAATTATACGGAAGCAATGTAAACGCAAACAAAACAATTAAGGAATCATAACTAGGCCAACACCAAGAGGTGCTTAGCCGCTCATATTAAACATACAAATCAATTAAATGTTTAATGTTACGAAATACATGAATCAAAATTAAAGAAAAGATAAAAAGCTAATGCTTATCGTAGGGGAGTGATTTCTCCCTTGAAGATAGCTCTGTATGCTCCTCTATATCTGCCTTTGGCTTCTTCTCACGTTCTCTGATTGTTGTGTGTGAAATGGGATGCTTTTAAATGTTGGAAATCGTGGGGTATTTATAGGCCAGATCTTGGTTACGACATAAATAATAAAATAGTTACGCCGTAACATATAAATTGCACTAGAAATGCTGGTAACGGCGTAATTATCAGCGGCGCGGAACCTCATTTGACCTAATATGGTTACGTCGTAATCTTTGGGAGAGTTACGCTGTAATCTTCTGATAAGTTGGTTTTCTGAGCCACGCTTTAGTTACGGCGTAATGTGAGAGAGGAGTTACGTCGTAACTTCTTTAAAGTGAGCATACTATGATAAATCTTCAATAAACTCTCCAATTCCGCGTCTTTTTATCTCCAATGCTCGTATTTTACCTGAAAGTGAAATATAATGGAAAACAAGCGTAAATCCATATAAATGATATAAATTACAAGCATTATCGGGGGAAATTGACACTTAATATTCAGGATAATTTGACGTTATCAAAAGGTTATGAAGGTAGCAAACCCTTGTGAAATCGTTGCAGTCGACACCATCATGGGCAGTACCCAGTGGTGTGTAGGAACACATGGCCACAGACTGTAGGTTTCGTCCCGTTGCTGTGGCACAAACCGCACAAGGAGCGTACTAGAAGGCCAATGTCACATGTTTTGGATGTGGAAAGAAAGGGCATTTCAAGAATGAGTGCTGAGAGCCATGGGACAGAGGAAACCCCTGGAATGGAGGAGGTCTGATGAACCGAGGTGTAGGAAGTCATGGGCATAACCCTGTGAATCTAGGGACTGAAGGGAACCAGGGAAATCAGGGTTCTGGAAATCAACAAAGAGACATGGGAGCAGCGCGAGTGTACGTCATTGGGAAGGAAGTTAAGGAGGACCCGAACGTAGTTACGGGTACGTTCCTTCTCAATAACCGCTATGCTTCCATACTGTTTGATACCGGTGCCGATATGAGTTTCGTATCCATCGCCTTTATGCCATTACTAGGAATTGCCGGAGTTAGCTAATGGGAATAGGAAAGGATAGCCACTATAGTCCGAAGTTGCACACTAAGTTTCCTAGTCCACCCGTTTAGCATAGACCTTTTACCAGTTACCTTAGGAAGTTTTGAAGTCATCATCAGAATGGATTGGCTGTCGAAGAACGGTGCACACATCATCTGCGATGAGGAGATTGTGTGTGTGCCGTATGGCGGAGAAGTTTTGACCATACAAGGAGATCGGAGCGACTGTGGAGGTCCCTCCTGGTTGAGCATCATCTCTTGTATTAAGGCCCAGAAGTACATCGACAGAGAAGGCTGTATTTTCTTGGATCGAATTTCGGATAAGAAAAACGAGAAGAAGAGTGAAAGATACCTTAAGGATGTACCCGTCGTTCAAAATTTTTCGGATGTGTTTCCCGACGATCTGCCAAGGATTCCACCTATCCGACAAGTGGAATTCTAAATTGATTTGATACCTGGTGCTGCACCTGTAGCCCGGGCACCCTATCGACTTGCTCCAAGAGAATTGGAGGAACTATATAGAAAGTTGGCAGAGTTGTCAGAGAAGGGATTCATTCGACCAAGTTCGTCACCATGGGGAGCACCGGTACTGTTCGTGAAGAAGAAGGATGGATCGTTCCGTATGTGCATCGACTATAGGGAGTTGAATAAGTTGATGGTGAAGAACCAATACCCACTACCTAGGATAGATGACCTATTCGACCAACTCTAAGGATCTAGTATCTTTTCTAAGATTGACTTACGATCTGGATATCACCATGTTAGGATTTAGTAAATCCAAGTATTAAAGTGTCGGTCACCTCAAGTATATGTAATCGTTAGAAAGCTCGTAGTCGTATTTATTTAATGTTAAGTAGTACTTAGTTAAGTAAGACCGTGGAGGACGGACGGGTCTTTACCCACTGTATGCCTGATCCACAGCCCGTAGGTGGCGTTTTGTGTAAGACTATAAATACTCTCTACCTCCTAAGGTAGGGAGTTGGAGCTCATAATAATACTTTCATTTTCTCTCACTAAGTTCCCAAACCTCTAACTCTTTCTCTCTCTAAAACCTAATATTAAACGCCTACTTGTGATTATGATATGATGTGTTTGTGAAATCCAATATGTTACAAATGGTATCAAGAGCCATGGTTTGATCATCTCTCTCACATATCCTTGGATTTCTAGTGGTTTTAGATGGTTTTTGAGTTTGAAAAAGTTTAGTGGTTTTTGCATCATTTGGATAATTTCTTGTGTTAAATTTTGAATTTTGGGTGTACTTTTGTGTTTAGAATCATTGTAAGTGTTTGGGTTTTGATTTGGAAAGCTTGAATCACTGTGGTTGGGCTTGTTTTGGATTGAAAAGTGTGTTTTTGAAGTTTTTCTTGCTAGCGGCTTGACTCTCGTAGTGTTTTTCTTCGTAGCGACTTGCTTCAATAATTGTTAGCGAGTTGTAGTGTTATTTGTTAGCGACTTGAGCCTAGCGACTTGTCTATTGAGACAAGCCGACAAACAGTACAAGTTAGTGGATTCTCCACTACGGCTAGCGACTTGGTTAGGTTAGCGACTTGCTTTCAATTTTGTTAGCGACTTGTACTTTGTATTCTCAGCGACTTGATATTAGTGACTTGGATCTTAGCGAGTTGTTCTTTAGCAACTTGATTGTTTAGCGATTTGGTATTATAGCTACTTGTGTCCAGCGACTTGGGTCTTAGCGACTTGGGCTTAGCGACTTGATCCATAACAACTTGAAGTCTAGCGAGTTGCTACTTAGCGACTTGGTTCAAGGATACTTAGCGACTTGGTTGAACTTTTGTTTCTAATACGGTTTTCTTTTGATTTAGTAAAATCCTGTGAAAGAATCTATTTTCCGGTTTAATCATAGAGTTATAAAATCCCGTGAAATCTGTTAACATGTCTACCAACGTACCTACAATCATCTCCACTGTTGCTGAGGATGTTCAAGCAGCTGGTTCAGACACTCGTCCACCTATGCTTGACAGAACTGACTATGACTCATGGGCTCAATGAATTAGGTTGTATTGTCTTGGAAAGGAAAATGGAGTCAACATTCTCAAGTCTATTGATGAAGGACCGTATCAGATTGAGACTACAAGAGACATAATTGATACTGCTGCAGATGGAACCATGATCTTTGGTTTGGACAAACCAAAGACATATGATGAGCTCAGTGATAAGGAGAAAAAGAGATTCGATGCTGATATCAGGGCTTCAAACATTATACTTCAAGGTCGTCCAAAAGACATTTACAAGCTGATCAATCACAACACTGAAGCTAAGGTAGTTTGGGACAATGTCAAGATGCTACTCTCGGGTTCTGAACTAACCAAGGAAGACAGAGAATCTCAACTATATGATGAATTTGAGCACTTTAAGATGAAGCCTGAAGAAAGTGTCTATGAGTATTACGTCAGATTCCACAAGCTTGTGAATGATATGAGGAATATCAAAATGACCATGCCAAATATTCAGCTGAATTCAAAGTTTGTGAACAACATGAATCCCGAATGGCATAAGGTTGTCACCTCTGTGAAGCTAACCAAAGGATCAACTATGAGCAACTTTATGCATTCCTTCTTCAGAATGAGAGACATGCTATGTTTGAACGAAGGATCCTTGAACAGTTCAAATCTAAGCAGGGTGAAACTAGTTCTTCAAATGACTCTATAGCTTTTTACACCAATGTTGGAATGACCACCAAAGCTTCTCAAGTCATACCCATGGGTAATGGTAATTACAAGCTCATCCCTGATCCAACATATAAGCCTCCAGACCCAAACACATTCATGGAAAACTTCATCAATCAACTGTCTCTCATGGTTAGTCAAAACATGAACTCTCTACCACACACCAACAATAACCTCAGAACAACATCCAATCCACACAATCAAGCTACTGTCAGAGATGGGAAGGTTATGGTGCAACCAGTTCAAGAAAGGCAGAATGAACAGGGAAGAGGTGGAGTTGGTAGAGGATATATGGCAAATCAGAATCGTGGAAGGAATCTAAATCAAGGACAAGCAAAGCCAGTCAAGTGCTACAACTGTGGTGGTGATGGACATATAGCTAGAAACTGCACATCTCTAAAACGCCCACAAAATGCAGATTACTTCAGAGACAAGATGTTACTTGTGCAAGCTCAGGATAATGGAGCTGTGTTGGATAAAGAGGAGCTGTTGTTTCTTACTGAGGGCAATGCCAAGACATATGATGCAGATGTGGATGAGCAGCCAATTCAGGAGATAGGTCATAATCATCAGAATGCCTTTCAAGTTGCCGACTGTGATGCATACGACTCTGACGTTGATGATGAACCTACTACACAGACAATTTTCATGGCTAGCATTTCTCCAATGGTCTCTCCAAAGGTCCCCTCACCACAGCAAGCTGGTCCATCCAAGGAATCAATCATCCCAGAGGTATTAAAACTATACGATGATGTTGATTAGCAAAGGATACATGACAAAGTACAATCAACTGAAACTATTGAGTCAGATATTGAAAATATGGATAATATCAATGTTGTCCCATATGATCAATATGTGAAACAAAGTGAAAGTGAGATTGTACCAAGTGATGCATCTTCTGCAGTCAATGATGACTATATTTTTTATGAATACACTGCATGTGTCCCTGATGATTCTGTTACCTCTGAACTGAATGCCTATAAAGAACAAGTTGCTATTTATGAACAACGTGCTAAGTTTGAGTTAACTACCCGTGAGCAGGAGATGGATGACCAAATGCGTACAATTATTAGAAAAAGTAATTTTAGAGAAGAAGTGTTAAAACAAGAGTTAAATTCCTTACAAGAAAAGCTTTCTAAAACTGTTAAGCAAAAGCAAGAGCTTCAAGATAATGTTAAAGTGCTTAAACAAGAATTTAATGCTAAGGAATCAAAACTTTTGAATGATTTTTCTAATCTAAAAACTTTGAAAAACAAACTTGAAAATAAGTTGTACGTACAAGGGAATACCATTCAGACTGCTCACTTGATCACTAAACATAGAGTCTTAAGCGATAAGCATAGCATTTCCCTTGTTGAGGAACCTAATCTCGAGGTAGTTAAAAAGGCTAGAGCTGCTCATAAGGTACTGTATGATGGTAATGAGATTCTTAAGCCTAGGCAAACACCATCATGTGTTGGAAGCACGGAAGTGGATAGAAAATTAGATGATGCCTCTAGGGAGAAAATGGATAAGAAGCTTAACGATCATGTGTGTAAAAAGGAAAACATAACGATAAAACCCCATGATTACACTAAGGAAAATTGGATCTCCCTGAACATGTTTAAGCCTCAAACTCAATTAACCCCATAACAGATCTTTTGGAAGAAAGATATGGATAAGCTAAAAGTTAATGTACTTGTTGAAACAAACACTCCCCTTAGGAAAATGCCTGTAGCTATTGTGTATCCTCCAAATACACCAATGCATCTAGTTCCTAGATCGATTGCCACTAATAGCAAAACCTTAATCAGCCTGTATGTTGTTTATCAACTATTCGTTGATTTTGAGAAGACATGTAAGAAGAGAATCATACCTACAGGGATAACTGAGGGGGAAAGGGGTTTTGAGCAAACTAAAGAATGTTATTTAACTGAGGTCATGCCTTTCTTTAAACAATTAAAAGGTCAATTTAAGAATCTTCAAAAAGGAATAAATTCAGATATTAAAGAAATGGAAAAGGAATTTGATGCAATGATAGTTGAGGTCAATGATTATAAACAGGAACTCAAATATAATGAAGTTGAAAGGAAGAACTTGCATATCTTAAATGAGAATTTGATTTCGAGTTGTGTTGCTCAAGATGTGTTTTATACTGTTACTAAGCATTTTATTACTGCTTCTCGATTTCATGAATTATCTATTGCATTAAAAGTTTCCCATGATCGTGTCATTGAGCTTGAAAACAAAAACTCAGAACTAAATGAGAAAATTGATCATTATGATCATGATAATTTGGTAAAACATCTTTCTAAACTAGAAGTTGAACATTTTGATTTGCAACTAAAATATCAACATCTTAAAGAAAATGTCAAAACCTCAAATATCAAGACATCCTCAGATGTTCCAGAGTTTGATGCAGTTTTTCAGATAAACAAACGTGACGAACAGATTCAAGCTCTTTGTAACACGATCAGAAAGTTGAAAGCCCAAATTTCTCAATTAAAGGGTGAAAAGAACAATGTGACTGGCTCCCAAATGCCTCCTCCTTTAGATTCTCAGTATTATCAAACTTTTCATCTTCAAAATTTGGTTAATGTTTTACAAAAAGAAAAAGAGAGTTTTCTAGAAGAAAATGAAAAAGTTAAATGACACTTTAAAGAGTTATATGATTCAATGAAAGTCACTCGTGACAAAAACAACGAAAAAATAACGTCTTTACAAAAAGAAATTGAGAATCTGAGGAGTCAGGAAAAAGGGAAACTACCACTTGTCTTTAATGAGAATGTTGCATCAAAGTCATCTTCAGACTGCAAATATACTGTGACTGTTAAATACATTCCTCCTCATCTCAGGAATAATGAACTTGTGTTTCATAACTATTTTGCTCACCTTAAGGATAGTCTAGAATGTCTCCGTGAGATTGTGGAAGAGAATTTCATAAATAAGCCTCTTGATAGAGAAAGTAGGTTTGCTTGCATTCAAGCCAAACGATCTCAGGAGCTGCTAGAATGCTTAATAGCAACATGTCCTAAATCCTTAGGTGCGAAAGGTAAAGCTGTGATGCCTTGTTCTATGCCTAGTGCCAAGCATACAAACCACTCTAAGCCCACTATTAAGGAAGTGAACTCTAATGTGCCTTCAAGTAGTTCAGATCCATGCACTTCTAGTTCAGGAATGCAAAAAGTAGATCAACCAACTAATATTCCCATAATTCCTTCTACAGGAGTAATCAGTGACATAAAAGCAAGCGAGTCAAAGCCTCCAGGCAATACCAAGCAAGATAGGACCTCGCAAGCTAGGAATGCGCATTGGAAGAGAGTAGAAGATCACCCTAGGAATATTAAGTTTGATTTGAATAAAACGAATCGTGTTGATTCTAGTATTAGCTATAAGCGTACTGTAATTAATTCGAATTCTGCTACTATCCGCAAACCATATAATGATGACTGCTTGATTTCTGTTACTAATTATGAATGTGGTGTGAATGATTTGTCTAATGCTATCAAATGCCCAGTTAAAACTGTTAATGTTAAAAATCAAGCTAAGAAGGCTAAAAGGCAAAGGCGTAAGAAAGTTAGAAAACAGTGGAAACCCACAGGAAGGGAATTTAGTAATATAGGTTATCAATGGATACCTACTGGCCGTAAGATTAATGAGCTGTGCCCTAAAGTTGCTAAGTCAATTCCCACTAGAAAATGGATGCCTACTGGTAGAACTATTCCCTTAAGAAGTGAACATACTTTGAATAGGTCAAATACGGACACTAGCACTGCATCTATTTCTGATGATTCCATTGTCTCTACTTCTGATGTGGGTGTTCCAATCACTGTTACTAACCAAATGGAACCCATTTTTGCATGGGGATCCCAATTATCCAGTTATCCATTCTTGTCTGTGTTCAACTGCAGATCGTTCAAATCGTTCTGTGGTACCTGGACTCAGGCTGTTCCAAGCATATGACTAGAGACCGGTCACGGCTCATGAACTTTGTGAGACTATGTGGACTCAGGCTGTTCCAAGCAATTATGGGTTATGGAGACTATGTTGTAGGAGATAGTATGATTTCCAGGGTGTATTATGTTGAAGGTCTTGGACATAATCTATTTTCGGTTGGACAATTTTGTGACTCTGACTTAGAAGTGGCCTTCAGAAAACATACTTGCTTTGTTAGAGAACTTGATGGTGTGGAACTTCTCAGAGGAACTCGTGGTTCAAACCTATATACCATCTCTATCGAAGACATGATGAAATCTTCACCCATCAGCCTGCTGTCAAAGGCTTCTAAAACTAAGTCATGGCTATGGCACCGTCGTCTCAATCACTTGAACTTTGGTACCATAAACAGTCTTTCCAGAAAGGACTTAGTAAGAGGACTACCTAGACTTAAGTATGAAAAGGATCATCTTTGTTCAGCATGTCAATTGGGAAAAAGCACGAAATATTCCCACAAACCAAAACCCACAAACTCTGTAATGGAAGTTCTTCATACCCTTCATATGGATCTGTGCGGACCAATGAGAGTGCAAACGATAAATGGGAAGAAATACATTCTAGTAGTTGTTGATGACTACTCTCGATTTACTTGGGTAAAGTTTTTGAGGACAAAGGATGAAACTCCAGATGTCATCATCAAACTCATCAAACAGCTTCAGGTTCGACTCAACAATACTGTTAGAATTGTTCGAACAGACAATGGTACAAAGTTTGTCAACAAAGACTTAATTCAGTTTTATGAAAGTGTTGGAATCAGTCATCAAAGAAGTGTTCCACGAACTCCTCAACAGAACGGTCTTGTTGAAAGACAAAATCGAACTCTTGTGGAAGCCACCAGAACAATGCTAATTTATTCAAAGGTTCCAATGTTTCTATGGGCTGAAGCCATTGCCACTGCTTGCTACACCCAAAATCGTTCCCTTATTCACACCTCTCATGGAAAAACTCCATATGAACTTGTCCATAAACGAAAACCTGATCTATCCTACCTTCGTGTGTTTGGTGCTTTATGTTACCCAACTAATGACGGTCAAGATTTAGGTAAACTAAAAGCTAAAGCGGACATTGGAGTATTTGTAGGATATGCACCAAACAGAAAAGGATACCGAATCTACAACAAGAGAACCCGAAATATCATGGAAACAATTCACGTTACGTTCGATGAGCTGATCGGTCAAATGGCTCCAGGACAATCCAGTTCTGGACCTGCATTTCAATCTTCATCAAGTAGTCCTATCAGTTCTACCCTTGTTTCTAATCCCTCACCAGCAACTCCTTATGTACCTCCTTCAGAAGATGATTTGAAGAAATTGTTTGATCCAATGTTTGATGAACACTATGAGCCAAGTGCTAATGATATGTCAATTCCATCAACAAAGGCTGCTTTTATCCCTGTCAATGAAGTCAACCCTTCAGTCTCAATGTCATTAAGTCAAGAAGCGCCTGCTGCTGATCACTCTGTCTCATCAACAAATCATCAATCATCAAGTGTACATCATGGAATTGTTTCTGGCACCCATGATGAAGTTAATCCCTTTGCTACTCCCAAAGATGCCCCCTTTAAAAACATATTTGCTCCTGAATCTTCATCAGAACCATCTTCATCAGGAGATATCGACTCTGCTACTTCAGTTCCTCAACAACAACCACATGAACACCTTAGAAAATGGACACATGATCATCCATTGGACAACATCATTGGAAACCCTTCTCGTCTTGTATCAACACAGAAACAACTTGCAACCGATGCTTATGGTGCTTCTTCAAATCCGTACTCTCTAAGGTCAAACCATAAGATGTTAAAACCGCCATGAATGAAGATAGCTGGTTCAATGCCATGCAAGAAGAAATTCATGAGTTTGATCGACTAGATGTATGGGAATTAGTACCTGCTCCAGATTGTGCTATGATCATTGCTCTAAAATGAATCTTCAAGGTAAAACTTGATAAGCATGGTGATGTTTTAAAGAATAAGGCTCGATTGGTTGCAAAAGGATACAGTCAAGAGGAGAGTATTGACTTTGAAGAATCATTTGCTCGGCAATCAGAATCTTCTTGGCTAATGATGCAAGTAAGAACATGGTAGTCTATCAGATGGATATAAAGACGGCTTTTCTCAACGGAGATCTTAAAGAAGTCGTATACGTCAGCCAACCTGAAGGCTTTGTGAATCCATAGCATCCTACTCACGTCTATCGTTTGAAGAAGGCTCTTTACGGTTTAAAGAAAGCTCCAAGGGCTTGGTATGATACGCTATCAAAGTTTCTTCTATCTACTGGATTCAGCAAAGGAGCAGTTGATCCGACATTGTTCACCAGAACGTTAGGCAAACATTTAATTCATGTTCAAATATATGTTGATGATATTATTTTTGCCTCGACTGACCCCAATGAATGTGACCGTTTTTCAAATGAAATGGGTTCCAAATTTCAAATGTCAATGATGGGACAAATGTCGTTTTTCTTGGGATTACAAATTTCACAAAGTCTCGGAGGCATTTTTATTAATCAATCTAAATATGGAAATGAGATTTTAAAGAAATTTGGATTTGATTCTTGTGGCCCTGTTGACACTCCCATGATAGAACGTACTAAACTGGATAAGGACCACTCAGGGATCATGGTAGACCAAACGAAATATCGTAGTATGATTGGATCCCTGATGTACCTCACAGCCAGTAGACCAGGCATTCTGTTTACTGTTTGCATGTGTGCTAGATATCAGGCTAAGCCTACCAAAAAGCACCTTGAAGCGGTTAAACGGGTCTTTCGGTATCTCCAAGGAACCATCAATATGGGACTTTGGTATCCGAAGGACACCGGTATGTCACTAACAGCCTATGCAGATGCTGATCATGCAGGATGTCAAGATACACGTCGAAGTACGTCTGGAGGTGCTCAGTTTTTGGGTGATAAGCTTATGAGCTGGTCTTCAAAGAAACAAATGAGTACTTCTATTTCCTCTACAGAGGCTGAATACATAGCCATGTCATCTTGTTGTGCTCAAATCCTATGGATGCGATCCCAATTATCTGACTATGGCTTTGAATTCAACAAAATTCCTCTGTACTGTGATAATAAAAGTGCTATTGCTCTCTCATGCAACAACGTTCAACACTCAAGAGCAAAGCACATCGACATTCGACATCATTTCATTAGGGAGCAAGTAGAAAACGATGTGGTGGAACTCTATTTTGTGAGGACTGAATACCAATTAGCAGACATCTTCACCAAAGCTCTTCCTAGAGAACGTTTTAAGTTTATTCTTCCACGACTTGGTCTAAAGAGTCTACAACCGGAAACACTTAAACGTCTTCAAGAAGAAGACGAAGAGTAAAGGTCTTTATTCATCCATCTCTTGTAAATATTTATTCGAAAAGCAAAATAAAAAATTTTAAAACCTTCAAAAAGCAAATAGAAAAATATAAAACTTTCAAAAATCCATAAAAATTAGGAAATTTTGAAAAATCCCAAAAATATTGTTAGTTTGTCATGTTTTTTTCCTTGTTCGATATCATCTACGGATTTTGTGTTGTCATTCAAAGAATGACACGGGTCTTTAGATGTTGTTCGAATGTTTAAAAAAAAAATTGGGAGAAAATGAAACATGGTTTATAGTCATTTCAGTCTATAACCTGTTTTTAATGAAAGAACAGAGCCATGCTTTAACGTATGTTTCAAATCTCATGCTCTGATTCTAAACACAAATGTTTGTCACCAAAAGGACAAATGTTTCTTTCACAAATATTTTACCTTCTATAAATTCTTCTGAAAAATATTTGCTATCTAATGAAAACAATGTTGAACAAAATAACTCGGACTAAATTTTTGAAATTCACTTGGACTCGACATCGGTCAAAATCTCGATCTCTCAATCAACAACTTATGTCATTGATTGAGGGGGAGAATAATTTCAATTAAATCAAAAGGTTATTTGTCATGTTTTCAAAAAGATATTCATGCATGTTATTGGAGTTTAAAGTCTCATAAGTGATCCTTATCGGTTAAATGTTTTCATAAGCAAGTCATAATTCTCCTTAAAAGCTTTCAAAAACAATTTAAATCTATAGAGATCACAAATCTCAAATGATTTGAAAATTGTGATCGGGGGAGAATTTGTGATTTAAATTGGATTTAAACTGATGATTCGATAAATGGTTTCACAAGTGTTTAGCAAGCTTTCCTCCCCACATGTGCCAAACGATTTCAAGATTTCCATGCACATGTTGAGGGGGAGCATCCTTTTAAAACCACAAAGAATTGAAACAAGATTGATTTGTCTCTAAGTGCAGGTTCCTTCTAATATGTGCAAAACTCTTTTAAACCTCGAGGCACATATTAAGGGGGAGCAAACTTATGAAAACCTCATCCTTCCTCAATATGCTTTATATAGTTGATTTGATCAGGGAAGCGATGTTGATATCTTTTAGAAAATAGTAATCAAAGAAGTTAATTCTTCCTCTTGCCTCAGTGTGCCAAAACGATTTCAAATACACAATGCACATGTTGTGTAAAACCCTTAAAATCGTAAACGTGTAAAGTGACCATATTACCCCTCAAATTAAATATTTATAGAATATGTAAAATACATCAAACTTATAAAATGTACTTCTAAGTTAACTCGTAAATATCATAATATGCAAGATAAACGATAACCGTCATACACTTATATTTCATTAATAGACATCACACTTATTAATAATGCATGGTCCGATTTCATAATATTTTTCCAAGACATTTTACTTGAAAATTCAAGCCCATCATTTGAAACTTGGAAGGTTGAAAAATCTGTTTTGGGCCTCCCTAATTCTCGGCAGCTGTATACCCATTTAATCCCACTTTCCTCTCAATTATAACTTACCTTTTCACATTTCAAAATACACACATAAACCCTAGATAACACCAAGTGACGGCTGAAATCTTTTTTCCTCTCCTCCATTCGATACAAGGCAAGCAAAAAGGTGATTCATAGGGGCTGCTGAACGTGGTATTGCTAGGTCAAGCGGCTGTGGTCGTGGGTGATTCGAAGGGAGGCTGTGATAAGGGTGGTGATCGTGGGTTCGTGACTCGAAGGTTTGGCTTGGTCGTGAGTTTTGGTCGAGGTGTTGGCTTCGAATTGTCGTGGGTCTTTGCTTCTTTGGTCCTCGTTATCTTCACTCGCACGCTACAAGGGTAACACCTTAAGTCTTGTTTTGATTTCCTCCTTTGGTTTCTTTTTCTCTTCTGGTTGTGTCGTATAAAATGGGGTCACCAAAATAGAATGCATGTTATATATATGATAATCATCAAATAACAATTGTGTATTAAAATCCTACAAAATGTATTATCTGTCGCATGAAATAGTAAAAAGGGTGATCACATAAAATCATGAATAGGCTCATAGAAATCAAATGGAGTATACAGGTTGTCTTGAATATGTTTTGACCTTGCATCACACGAAATAATGAATGGTTCATCTAATTCGTATTTTGATAAAATGAGACTTGCAAAAAGGACCAAGAATATTAGCATGCATAAAGTTAGTTTCGGTTTATAACTATCAGACATGAAACGTGCATATATGTTGTTCGCTTTGTGAACACACTAGATTTGCATGCATGAAACCTTACACTTATATATCAATAAGCTTAAGTAACAGTGTCAAATTGGACCCGTAAAACAATTCTATGTATTTCGGTTAGTCATTTTGATTCGAGAAGGGTAATAGGGTTAAAGAGTTTTGGGGTGCGAACTGTTGGAATGGTTTCGAGATGGGTAATGCATGGTCTCGAGGGTGTATGTTTGAGGGCGATCGCGGGAAAAACGGTCGAGTCATTTGGTATTTTGAAACCGTGTCGGGATAGTTGAGTCAGGGGTCAATCATAATACGCGTTTACTTGGTCGTAAATGTTAGTCATTTGGACCGCGAGCGAGCTTGAATATTGATCGAACATGCACATGAAAATGAAAAATGAAACATAAATCTGTATATTACTACTTGAGTTATATTTCATGCATTTAAGTTATTTACAAATTGAACCTTAATATTTGGTAAAATGTCTCATGCAAACCTTGAATTTTATAAATTAACATATAAAGTCCTCAAATAGAATATTCATCATATTAAACCTATAAGTTTACCATTTATCATTTGTAACCCCTAAGTTTGGTTAATTAATGATTATTACCCTAAATTATCTATTTCGGTCCATTACTAAAAATGAGAATACGCTTAATAACTCTAAAAATATTAATACGATTCATACAAGCAAATAAATCCGTTATGATTTAAATGAGCTAATAAATATTATACGAACCGTAATTCATGTAGATTCGTTGAAGAAGACGTGACGTCATTTCTTCGTGCTCACATTCTCATTGCTTTCATTGCTAAGGTACAGATATTCTGACCTTTCTCATAAGGTTTCTCATGATCTCTTTGCATCTTTGATCTCTTGTCAATTTGATATTGAACCTTTGCTTTGCTATTGAACCTTTGATATTGATCCTTTGCTATTTGGACCTTTGATAATTGAACCATTGATATTGGATTATTGATTTGATTTGTGAACTGCTAATATTGGACCTTTGATATTGATTGACCTCTATATTGTACACTTTGACCTGTCGATTGATACCCGAGCCATTAACTAGGCATGGGGGTTCCATGTCTGTGTCATTGATGCACCAATGACATGACTCCAGTGTGGATGAGTGATGTTCCACACCGTCCCCATATTTGTATTGATTAATGCGCGCTTCAGATATATGTATTGGATTGGCCACTATTTGTTTTGCAGGGGGCGTATGGATGCATCCTAGATTTGATTTGATTTGAATTTGATATGATATGAATTGTTTTGGTGATGCGGTGCGTGTGTGCAATACACCCCCTCACATTTTGGGAGCTAGCTACTCCACTGGTTACTGAGGCCTCCCCTCATATTGGTTTGGTATTCCGAGGTCACCCCTCCGAATACAATGGGTATTATTGGTTACTTGGCTGCTATTGCCACTATTGATATGGTTTGTTTTGTTGGCTCGGGATAGATTTCTGACAACCCTTACACTTTTGATATACCTATATTGGACCTTCTAGATTCCCCACTGCACCATATTCTGAATTGACTGTCCTTTACCCAATACCCATATATGACTCACTCTACTACCAAGATATATATGTTCCATTGCTTTGATCTGTTACACTCTCATGCCGTTACTTCAGACTATAGTTCCATTCACGTACCGGGTTGTTATATGTCATTGGATTGATTATGATATTCATGTTTATAAGACTACTGATTACTCTGTATGATATGTATGTATGCGATATGAGATTTACCTGTTGTCATCTGATGATATGCTATCTTACTTTTATGTGATCCTTTGATTTGTCTGGTAACCGTGCTTGTGTGAAATCGATTGTTGATCTGTTTATCTTTTGTACCTCGTTCGATTAATCTCGTGGACTATGATTATCCGTGGTGTCCTTATCTACTTGTTGTTGACCTGCCATGTTTACATTTCGGTCTATGCTACGGATTGATTTGGTTAAATGGTTCAACTTTTGATGTCTGGCTTGTTAACATGTTTAATTGCCTGCTATGTCCCTACTTCATTTAATTATAGTGTTCATACTGTATTTCTACTTGTTACGTGTGACTGCCATGTTTTGACTGCTGTTGTGATACTGGTTATGTTTTCAACTAAGGGTTTTGACCTGTATGATTTCCATGCTCACTTACTAAATTAATTGCTTCCGCTTGCTTTTAGACTTCTGTTTGACTTGTACGTATTCTGTATTCCCTGAATTTATTGTATGTTGTATATGTTGTGTGGATACGACGTCTGCTATGCTATGTGGTTTATGTTTCAGTACTTGTATGTCTACTTTGTATGTGCTTGTTTATATGTCATCGATGCTTTGCTTTGCTTCGTTCTCCTCGTTTCTGTTCGTTTTAGATATCTGTATAGTGGTGTTCTGCAGGATTCTCTTTGACTCATTGTTTTCATTTCGCTGCGACTTTGTTATCCGTTTCCTTTGTTTCATTTCGCATTTCAGATTTTATTTAGCTTTTGTTTTGTTATATCTGTTCACTGGGCTTTTTAAGCTCAGCCGCATTTCTTTTCCTGCGGCAGGTGTTAGGTTTGAAGATGGGCTTTAATGGGCTGAGAGTTGGATTATTTGATTGGACCAACCCTAGATACCTTATTATTTGGATTTATTTTGTTGGGCTATCGTTTGGAGATTTCATTTTATTTTAGACATATTGGATTTTGTATTTTCCTTGTAAGTCATTCGTCTATATGACTTGGTACTTTATTTCTTTAAGGCTTTCGTTTATAAAATTTTATTTGTATGTTCTGATATGACACCAGAATGTGACACTTCTACCCTTGTCGGGTTGGGGTGTTACAATTATGGTATCAGAGCTAAGGTTTAGTCTTGTTGACCTTAGGATTGACCTGTGAGGACTTGGGTAGACACTAGGCTTCCGTCTGTTATGATATATTCCGATTCCTTTTGATTGTCGTTCAGATTTGACTTCGATAATCTTTTGTCTTCACTGTTTTGGTCTTCTTCTCTTCACATTCGATTTTATTATTTTGTCTTCGCACATCCGTTTGTCGATCGTTAGATGGAGACTACCCGTGGAGCCGAAGATGATGGTGCCGAACCGGTGTTGCTGCAACAGTCTCTGAGCTGGAGAGGTTCGTGAAGCAGAAGCCACACCCGACTGCCGTGCTGCTGGAGGCATCAGGATGCTGCTGGAGGAAGCTGGACGGACCAACCAAAGACGCAAGAGACGGAGACAAGATTCAACCGGTGGCTGAGAAGGTTCATCTACTTCATAGGATTTGGGCGCGACTTATGTTACTTCGACTTATTTGTCATGCGTTTTGAGGCGGTTTGATACCCTGTTAAGTGATTCTGATCGGTATTGCTTTTCTTGATTTGTTCGGAACTCGATTTGAATCGTGAAGTTTTATCGTTTGGCATTTTGTTAATATCTCAGCTTTTCTTTTGGATCGTCAGTAATGAGTCATGAGGAACCGTTTCGAACAAGTTGGTGGCCTTCTCTCTTTTGTGGTATGGTAAGTTGTTTGATGTAGTATATGTTGTATGTATGTGATCTGGCCTGCTTTGGTATGTTACTTGTTATCTGTATGTGATATGTTTTTATGTGATTTTGGTTATGTGGTTTGTCATGACCCGAGGCAAAATATGATGACAATAAGGACTTGTTATGTGATGCAAATATTATGACGCCTGATCAACGTGATAATACCGAGATCATATCATTTGAACTTATTGAAATCATACGACATCTTGGGAAATGCCTAGGGTAGGTACGTGAATGGACTATGACTTATATCCGTTATTTGTCACTCTTAATGTTCGTTTGAAATTCTGTACCTCTTCGTGAGATTCTTATCGACATCAGTTATGTATCAATTTTGTACGCATTGGACCTGAAATCGTTTTGAGCTGTGTGAAACTATGTATTGCTACGTCTGCCTTAAACTTGTATGACTCCGTGTACTTATATGACTTCAATTTTCGAGGACGAAAATTTTCTTTTAGAGGGGAAGAGTTGTAAAACCCTTAAAATCGTAAACGTGTAAAGTGACCATATTACCCCTCAAATTAAATATTTATAGAATATGTAAAATACATCAAACTTATTAAATGTACTTCTAAGTTAACTCGTAAATATCATAATATGCAAGATAAACGATAACCGTCATACACTTATATTTCATTAATAGACATCACACTTATTAATAATGCATGGGCCGATTTCATAATATTTTTCCAAGACATTTTACTTGAAAATTCAAGCCCATCATTTGAAACTTGGAAGGTTGAAAAATCTGTTTTGGGCCTCCCTAATTCTCGGCAGCTGTATACCCATTTAATCCCACTTTCCTCTCAATTATAACTTACCTTTTCACATTTCAAAATACACACATAAACCCTAGCTAACACCAAGTGACGGTTGAAATCGTTTTTCCTCTCCTCCATTCGATACAAGGCAAGCAAAAAGGTGATTCATAGGGGCTGCTGAACGTGGTATTGCTAGGTCAAGCGGCTGTGGTCGTGGGTGATTCGAAGGGAGGCTGTGATAAGGGTGGTGATCGTGGGTTCGTGACTCGAAGGTTTGGCTTGGTCGTGAGTTTTGGTCGAGGTGTTGGCTTCGAATTGTCGTGGGTCTTTGCTTCTTTGGTCCTCGTTATCTTCACTCGCACGCTACAAGGGTAACACCTTAAGTCTTGTTTTGATTTTCTCCTTTGGTTTCTTTTTCTCTTCTGGTTGTGTCGTATAAAATGGGGTCACCAAAATAGAATGCATGTTATATATATGATAATCATTAAATAACAATTGTGTATTAAAATCCTACAAAATGTATTATCTGTCGCATGAAATAGTAAAAAGGGTGATCACATAAAATCATGAATAGGCTCATAGAAATCAAATGGAGTATACAGGTTGTCTTGAATATGTTTTGACCTTGCATCACACGAAATAATGAATGGTTCATCTAATTCGTATTTTGATAAAATGAGACTTGCAAAAAGGACCAAGAATATTAGCATGCATAAAGTTAGTTTCGGTTTATAACTATCAGACATGAAACGTGCATATATGTTGTTCGCTTTGTGAACACACTAGATTTGCATGCATGAAACCTTACACTTATATATCAATAAGTTTAAGTAACAGTGTCAAATTGGACCCGTAAAACAATTCTATGTATTTCGGTTAGTCATTTTGATTCGAGAAGGGTAATAGGGTTAAAGAGTTTTGGGGTGCGAACTGTTGGAATGGTTTCGAGATGGGTAATGCATGGTCTCGAGGGTGTATGTTTGAGGGCGATCGCGGGAAAAACGGTCGAGTCATTTGGTATTTTGAAACCGTGTCGGGATAGTTGAGTCAGGGGTCAATCATAATACGCGTTTACTTGGTCGTAAATGTTAGTCATTTGGACCGCGAGCGAGCTTGAATATTGATCGAACATGCACATGAAAATGAAAAATGAAACATAAATTTGTATATTACTACTTGAGTTATATTTCATGCATTTAAGTTATTTACAAATTGAACCTTAATATTTGGTAAAATGTCTCATGCAAACCTTGAATTTTATAAATTAACATATAAAGTCCTCAAATAGAATATTCATCATATTAAACCTATAAGTTTACCATTTATCATTTGTAACCCCTAAGTTTGGTTAATTAATGATTATTACCCTAAATTATCTATTTCGGTCCATTACTAAAAATGAGAATACGCTTAATAACTCTAAAAATATTAATACGATTCATACAAGCAAATAAATCCGTTATGATTTAAATGAGCTAATAAATATTATACGAACCATAATTCATGTAGATTCGTTGAAGAAGACGTGACGTCATTTCTTCGTGCTCACATTCTCATTGCTTTCATTGCTAAGGTACAGATATTCTGACCTTTCTCATAAGGTTTCTCATGATCTCTTTGCATCTTTGATCTCTTGTCAATTTGATATTGAACCTTTGCTTTGCTATTGAACCTTTGATATTGATCCTTTGCTATTTGGACCTTTGATAATTGAACCATTGATATTGGATTATTGATTTGATTTGTGAACTGCTAATATTGGACCTTTGATATTGATTGACCTCTATATTGTACACTTTGACCTGTCGATTGATACCCGAGCCATTAACTAGGCATGGGGGTTCCATGTCTGTGTCATTGATGCACCAATGACATGACTCCAGTGTGGATGAGTGATGTTCCACACCGTCCCCATATTTGTATTGATTAATGCGCGCTTCAGATATATGTATTGGATTGGCCACTATTTGTTTTGCAGGGGGCGTATGGATGCATCCTAGATTTGATTTGATTTGAATTTGATATGATATGATTTGTTTTGGTGATGCGGTGTGTGTGTGCAATACACCCCCTCACATTTTGGGAGCTAGCTACTCCACTGGTTACTGAGGCCTCCCCTCATATTGGTTTGGTATTCCGAGGTCACCCCTCCGAATACAATGGGTATTATTGGTTACTTGGCTGCTATTGCCACTATTGATATGGTTTGTTTTGTTGGCTCGGGATAGATTTCTGACAACCCTTACACTTTTGATATACCTATATTGGACCTTCTAGATTCCCCACTGCACCATATTCTGAATTGACTGTCCTTTACCCAATACCCATATATGACTCACTCTACTACCAAGATATATATGTTCCATTGCTTTGATCTGTTACACTCTCATGCCGTTACTTCAGACTATAGTTCCATTCACGTACCGGGTTGTTATATGTCATTGGATTGATTATGATATTCATGTTTATAAGACTACTGATTACTCTGTATGATATGTATGTATGCGATATGAGATTTACCTGTTGTCATCTGATGATATGCTATCTTACTTTTATGTGATCCTTTGATTTGTCTGGTAACCGTGCTTGTGTGAAATCGATTGTTGATCTGTTTATCTTTTGTACCTCGTTCGATTAATCTCGTGGACTATGATTATCCGTGGTGTCCTTATCTACTTGTTGTTGACCTGCCATGTTTACATTTCGGTCTATGCTACGGATTGATTTGGTTAAATGGTTCAACTTTTGATGTCTGGCTTGTTAACATGTTTAATTGCCTGCTATGTCCCTACTTCATTTAATTATAGTGTTCATACTGTATTTCTACTTGTTACGTGTGACTGCCATGTTTTGACTGCTGTTGTGATACTGGTTATGTTTTCAACTAAGGGTTTTGACCTGTATGATTTCCATGCTCACTTACTAAATTAATTGCTTCCGCTTGCTTTTAGACTTCTGTTTGACTTGTACGTATTCTGTATTCCCTGAATTTATTGTATGTTGTATATGTTGTGTGGATACGACGTCTGCTATGCTATGTGGTTTATGTTTCAGTACTTGTATGTCTACTTTGTATGTGCTTGTTTATATGTCATCGATGCTTTGCTTTGCTTCGTTCTCCTCGTTTATGTTCGTTTTAGATATCTGTATAATGGTGTTCTGCAGGATTCTCTTTGACTCATTGTTTTCATTTCGCTGCGACTTTGTTATCCGTTTCCTTTGTTTCATTTCGCATTTCAGATTTTATTTAGCTTTTGTTTTGTTATATCTGTTCACTGGGCTTTTTAAGCTCAGCCGCATTTCTTTTCCTGCGGCAGGTGTTAGGTTTGAAGATGGGCTTTGATGGGCTGAGAGTTGGATTATTTGAGTGGACCAACCCTAGATACCTTATTATTTGGATTTATTTTGTTGGGCTATCGTTTGGAGATTTCATTTTATTTTAGACATATTGGATTTTGTATTTTCCTTGTAAGTCATTCGTCTATATGACTTGGTACTTTATTTCTTTAAGGCTTTCGTTTATAAAATTTTATTTGTATGTTCTGATATGACACCAGAATGTGACACTTCTACCCTTGTCGGGTTGGGGTGTTACATGTAGAGGGGGAGCTCTTTTTCTAAAAATATCAAAAACAATTCAGGTACAAAATGCTTTGATAATATATCACAAGTATCTGGATTGATTTTCAAATGGTTTTCAATTGGTTACAATGGCAGATGAACAATACCAAATAGACCGACCAAATTTACTTTATGTATGGTGATATAAGGATGATAAGGTTATGTATGTGTTCCCATGATCCACTAGAACCGGAGGGATCTACCCAGGGACAATCCACTAGATAGTGTAGAGTCCTTAGGTATATTGAAAAAAGGAGAAAAGTAAGAATTGGGAAGAGTTTGGACTGAGATAGAGCTAGAACTGGAATAAACCCAACAAGGTTCTAGTTATGAAGTCTCGGTAAGCACTGAAGGGGTTGAAGAATGAAAAAGAAATGAAATGAGAAAAGGGTGAAATGAAATAGCCCTCCATTAATTCAACCTTAGGGCAGAAACCGGGTTCAATACATATGCTACTGGTGGTTACTAAGGTAACACCAGTATTGAAGACAAGATGTCATGGACCCAGTGACGCACTGCACTACAACTTCCCAAGCCACTCAAGTTCCTCTTAAAAGGACTTGTTTCATTCTCACGGGGAACCTACATAATCTATCGACTTTCTCCTAGAGATTGTTGATATTGAAGAAGGAGACCATCTCCCTAGTCTCCGACATAGGAAATCAAATGTGCACAATTGAGTTTAGAGCCACGAGATCATCAAATAAATCTCATTAGGACACTGTCAATGAAGACTCTCTGTTTCACACAATGTTGAAAGAGAGATTATATCTTATGAGTCCTACTCATTATCCTTGTGGTATTGCCAGAACATCTGAGTGATATGCAAACATATTCACAATGAAGATGGAAAGCCTTCTGGAGCCAACATCAAACAAGCTCCTGGTGGGTGGCATGTGAGATCTATCCAATAGATCAACCATGTGACAACTGAACAAAAACAATGTGGCAATTCATAATTATGAATCAATCCTCGTTCAGGTTACGGATTGACGGATACCTTTAAAAAACCGGTCATTGTGCTTAAAAACTCTTTTCTTTAGCACATCGACTGTGTACTAATATTTCAAAATAAAAGGTGTTTATGATTGATAATTGATTTTCATTAAAACCTTTGTTGTATGCAAAAACAATTTATATTGAGCAGTACACGATTGTTTTTCAAATCATTTTCATCAATCAGTGAATCTCAATTCGCTGGTTCACTCACTTCGTGTTGTCTTCTTTGAGACATTCCGGTTTGAGAACAGCTAGAGCAGCTGTGAAACCCTGTTAAGGAAATTCTTCGGAATTATACCTGATCATAGGCAGTACTTGTACTGATCAACGGGGAACCGTGGGCTGTGTACCTCAATTCAACGAAAGTGATCAAAGACACTTTCGTGCACTTTATTGCTAACTGTTTTATGCAGGTACGCCCGACGTTTGCAGCTGATCAGAATGAAGCGGTCAATCCATAGCTGCATGCTCACTCTACACATTCATTTCTAAAGAAATCATGATAAGTGTATCAATGACTCTGATATTTTCACTTCATGCTTCTGCTACGCTGCTGCAATTATCATGAATCAACTAAAGCTTCCGCTACTCTGATAAGAAGAAATCATGATCCAGAAAGTGAGCATGTCGGTCCAAATGTCACAACATCACATAATACCAACACCACAATGGAAGAGTCAGAGATTTATGTTAGCTGATGATCTCAAAGCTGGCTCAAAACTCATTATCACGTGAATCAGTTAAAGACCTCCACTTGGATTAACCAAACATGCAATAATGAAGAATCAATGACTACGAGTTACAGAGCAAAGAACATTAACAAGAATCCAAGAACAATCTAATTGTAATATATGTTTGTATTCTATGTATTTTTGAGGTGACCTCCTTTAGGGGGAGATTGTTAGGATTTAGTAAATCCAAGTATTAAAGTGTCGGTCACCTCAAGTATATGTAATTGTTAGAAAGCTCGTAGTCGTAGTTATTTAATGTTAAGTAGTACTTAGTTAAGTAACACCGTGGAGGACGAACGAGTCTTTACCCACTGTATGCCTGATCCACAGCCCGTAGGTGGCGATTTGTGTAAGACTATAAATACTCTCTACCTCCCAAGGTAGGGAGTTGGAGCTCATAATAATACTTTCATTTTCTCTCACTAAGTTCCCAAACCTCTAACTCTTTCTCTCTCTAAAACCTAATATTAAACTTAATTCGAATTCTGCTACTATCCGCAAACCATATAATGATGACTGCTTGATTTCTGTTACTAATTATGAATGTGGTGTGAATTATTTGTCTAATGCTATCAAATGCCCAAGTAAAACTGTTAATGTTAAAAATCAAGCTAAGAAGGCTAAAAGGCAAAGGCGTAAGAAAGTTAGAAAACAGTGGAAACCCACAGGAAGGGAATTTAGTAATATAGGTTATCAATGGATACGTACTGGCCGTAAGATTAATGAGCTGTGCCCTAAAGTTGCTAAGTCAATGCCCACTAGAAAATGGATGCCTACTGGTAGAACTATTCCCTTAAGAAGTGAACATACTTTGAATAGGTCAAATACGGACACTAGCACTGCATCTATTTATGATGATTCCATTGTCTCTACTTCTGATGTGGGTGTTCCAATCACTGTTACTAACCAAATGGAACCCATTTTTGCATGGGGATCCCAATTATCCAGTTATCCATTCTTGTCTGTGTTCAACTGCAGATCATTCAAATCGTTCTGTGGTACCTGGACTCAGGTTGTTCCAAGCATATGACTGGAGATCGGTCACGGCTCATGAACTTTGTGAGTAAATTCATCGAGACTGTTAGATTCGGGAATGATCATTTCGGTGCAATTATGGGTTATGGAGACTATCTTGTAGGAGATAATGTGATTTCCAGGGTGTATTATGTTGAAGGTCTTGGACATAATCTATTTTCTGTTGGACAATTTTGTGACTCTGACTTAGAAGTGGCCTTCAGAAAACATACTTGCTTTGTTAGAGAACTTGATGGTGTGGAACTTCTCAGAGGAACTCGTGGTTCAAACTAGGGGTGTCAAAAATCCCGACCCGACCCGGACCCGAACCCGAACCCGACTAAGCATATTCGGGTCGGGTTACTCGGGTCCAAAGTCTAACTCGGGTCAATCGGGTCAACCCGTTTAACCCGAGTACGAATTAGGGTCGGGTATCGGGTTTAAATATTTTGCTTAGTCGGGTTCGGGTCAACCCGACTAACCCGAGTTAGGATTTTTTTTTTTAACAGGATGGTCGTAAAATGGTGTGTTGTCAAGATTTGTGTTATCTTTAGGAGGTGTCGTAATGGGTAAGAAATGCTTATGGTATTGTGATTATTCAATTTGCTTGTTTGGATCTGTCATGGACTTGGAGCTTCTTTTTTTGACTTTGTGTTTTTCATGTCAAAGTCTTGTTTCTTGTTTTCTGTTTTTAAATTCTTTGCGCTGACGAAAAATCTTCACAACTACATTTGATTTGAGTCTATTTTTTTTTTTTTTTTATTTTATAAATAATATCTATGCTCTTAACAGCATCTGTTATATTCAATAATAGATTGAACAAGATTTTAATCTTTGTTTCCCATTTATCAACTACGATGCTAATTTACCATAATTAAACTTATTTACACAGTCGAATCGAAGGTCCAGCAGCACATGATTTACACATTTAAATTCTATGATTTTGTAAATGGCACAGACCCGAACCCGACCTGACCCGACCCGACTTGACCCAACCCGACTTGACCCGAACCCGACTAACCCGAGTTCAAATAGGGTCGGGTTCGGGTATATTATTTTTAGCCTCGACCCAACTTGGACCCGACCCGTTTGACCCGAACCCGACCAACCCGACCCGAATAGCACCCCTAGTTCAAACCTATATACCATCTCTATCGAAGACATGATGAAATCTTCACCCATCTGCCTGCTATCAAAGGCTTCTAAAACTAAGTCATGGCTATGGCACCGTCGTCTCAATCACTTGAACTTTGGTACCATAAACAATCTTTCCAGAAAGGACTTATTAAGAGGACTACCTAGACTTAAGTATGAAAAGGATCATCTTTGTTCAGCATGTCAATTGGGAAAAAGCACGAAATATGCCCACAAACCAAAACCCACAAACTCTGTAATGGAAGTTCTTCATACCCTTCATATGGATCTGTGCGGACCAATGAGAGTGCAAACGATAAATGGGAAGAAATACATTCTAGTAGTTGTTGATGACTACTCTCGATTTACTTGGGTAAAGTTTTTGAGGACAAAGGATGAAACTCGTCATCATCAAACTCATCGAACAGCTTCAGGTTCGACTCAATAATACTGTTAGAATTGTTCGAACAGACAATGGCACAGAGTTTGTCAACAAAGACTTAATTCAGTTTTATGAAAGTGTTGGAATCAGTCATCAAAGAAGTGTTCCACGAACTCCTCAATAGAACGGTGTTGTTGAAAGACGAAATCGAATTATTGTGGAAGCCACCAGAACAATGCTAATTTATTCAAAGGTTCCAATGTTTCTATGGGCTGAAGTCATTGCCACTGCTTGCTACACCCAAAATCGTTCCCTTATTCACACCTCTCATGGAAAAACTCCATATGAACTTGTCCATAAACGAAAACCTGATCTATCCTACCTTCGTGTGTTTGGTGCTTTATGTTACCCAACTAATGACAGTCAAGATTTAGGTAAACTAAAAGCTAAAGCGGACATTGGAGTATTTGTAGGATATGCACCAAACAGAAAAGGATACCGAATCTACAACAAGAGAACCCGAAATATCATGGAAACAATTCACGTTACGTTCGATGAGCTGATTGGTCAAATGGCTCCAGGACAATCCAGTTCTGGACCCGCATTTCAATCTTCATCAAGTAGTCCTATCAGTTCTACCCTTGTTTCTAATCCCTCACCAGCAACTCCTTATGTACCTCCTTCAGAAGATGATTTGAAGAAATTGTTTGATCCAATGTTTGATGAACACTATAAGCCAAGTGCTAATGATATGTCAATTCCATCAACAGAGGCTGCTTCTATCCCTGTCAATGAAGTCAACCCTTCAGTCTCAATGTCATTAAGTCAAGAAGCGCCTGCTGCTGATCACTCTGTCTCATCAACAAATCATCAATCATCAAGTGTACATCATGGAATTGTTTCTGGCACCCATGATGAAGTTAATCCCTTTGCTACTCCCGAAGATGCCCCCTTTGAAAACATATTTGCTCCTGAATCTTCATCAGAACCATCTTCATCAGGAGATATCGACTCTGCTACTTCAGTTCCTCAACAACAACCACATGAACACCTTAGAAAATGGACACATGATCATCCATTGGACAACATCATTGGAAACCCTTCTCGTCCTGTATCCACACAGAAACAACTTGCAACCGATGCTTATGGTGCTTCTTCAAATCCGTACTCTCTAAGGTCGAACCAAAAGATGTTAAAACCGCCATGAATGAAGACAGCTGGTTCAATGCCATGCAAGAATAAATTCATGAGTTTGATCGACTAGATGTATGGGAATTAGTACCTGCTCCAGATTGTGCTATGATCATTGCTCTAAAATGGATCTTCAAGGTAAAACTTGATGAGCATGGTGATGTTTTAAAGAACAAGGCTTGATTGGTTTCAAAAGGATACCGTCAAGAGGAGAGTATTGACTTTGAAGAATCATTTGCTCCAGTTGCTCGTATCGAGGCAATCAGAATCTTCTTGGCTAATGATGCAAGTAAGAACATGGTAGTCTATCAGATGGATGTAAAGACGGCTTTTCTCAACGGAGATCTTAAAGAAGTCGTATACGTCAGCCAACCTGAAGGCTTTGTGAATCCAGAGCATCCTACTCACGTCTATCGTTTGAAGAAGGCTCTTTACGGTTTAAAGCAAGCTCCAAGGGCTTGGTATGATACGCTATCAAAGTTTCTTCTATCTACTGGATTCAGCAAAGGAGCAGTTGATCCGACATTGTTCACCAGAACGTCAGGCAAACATTTAATTTACGTTCAAATATATGTTGATGATATTATTTTTGCCTCGACTGACCCCAATGAATGTGACCGTTTTTCAAATGAAATGGGTTCCAAATTTCAAATGTCAATGATGGGACAAATGTCGTTTTTCTTGGGATTACAAATTTCTCAAAGTCTCGGAGGCATTTTTATTAATGAATCTAAATATGCAAATGAGATTTTAAAGAAATTTGGATTTGATTCTTGTGGCCCTGTTGACACTCCCATGATAGAACGTACTAAACTGGATGAGGACCACTCAGGGATCATGGTAGACCAAACGAAATATCGTAGTATGATTGGATCCCTGATGTACCTCACAGCCAGTAGACCAGACATTCTGTTTGCTGTTTGCATGTGTGCTAGATATCAGGCTAAGCCTACCAAAAAGCACCTTGAAGTGGTTAAACGGGTCTTTCGGTATCTCCAAGGAACCATCAATATGGGACTTTGGTACCCGAAGGACACCGGTATGTCACTAACAGCCTATGCAGATGCTGATCATGTAGGATGTCAAGATACACGTCGAAGTACGTCTGGAGGTGCTCAGTTTTTAGGTGATAAGCTTATGAGCTGGTCTTCAAAGAAACAAATGAGTACTTCTATTTCCTCTACAGAGGCTGAATACATAGCCATGTCATCTTGTTGTGCTCAAATCCTATGGATGCGATCCCAATTATCTGACTATGGCTTTGAATTCAACAAAATTCCTCTGTACTGTGATAATAAAAGTGCTATTGCTCTCTCATGCAACAACGTTCAACACTCAAGAGCAAAGCACATCGACATTCGACATCATTTCATCAGGGAGCAAGTAGAAAACGGTGTGGTGGAACTCTATTTTGTGAGGACTGAATACCAATTAGCAGACATCTTCACCAAAGCTCTTCCTAGAGAACGTTTTGAGTTTATTCTTCCACGACTTGGTCTAAAGAGTCTACAACCGGAAACACTTAAACGTCTTCAAGAAGAAGACGAAGAGTAAAGGTCTTTATTCATCCATCTCTTGTAAATATTTATTCGAAAAGCAAAATACAAAATTTCAAAACCTTCAAAAAGCAAATAGAAAAATATAAAACTTTCAAAAATCCATAAAAATTAGGAAATTTTGAAAAATCCCAAAAATATTGTTAGTTTGTCATGTTTTTTGTCCTTGTTCGATATCATCTACGGATTTTTTGTTGTCATTCAAAGAATGACACGGGTCTTTAGATGTTGTTCGAATGTTTAAAAAAAAAATTGGGAGAAAATGAAACATGGTTTATAGTCATTTCAGTCTATAACCTGTTTTTAATAAAAGAACAGAGCCATGCTTTAACGTATGTTTCAAATCTCATGCTCTGATTCTAAACACAAATGTTTGTCACCAAAAGGACAAATGTTTCTTTCACAAATATTTTACCTTCTATAAATTCTTCTGAAAAATATTTGCTATCTAATGAAAACAATGTTGAACAAAATAACTCGGACTAAATTTTTGAAATTCACTTGGACTTGACATCGGTCAAAATCTCGATCTCTCAATCAACAACTTATGTCATTGATTGAGGGGGAGAATAATTTCAATTAAATCAAAAGGTTATTTGTCATGTTTTCAAAAATATATTCATGTTATTGGAGTTTAAAGTCTCATAAGTGATCCTTATCGGTTAAATGTTTTCATAAGCAAGTCATAATTCTCCTTAAAAGCTTTCAAAAACAATTTAAATCTATAGAGATCACAAATCTCAAATGATTTGAAAATTGTGATCGGAGGAGAATTTGTGATTTAAATTGGATTTAAACTGATGATTCGATAAATGGTTTCACAAGTGTTTAGCAAGCTTTCCTCCCCACATGTGCCAAACGATTTCAAGATTTTCATGCACATGTTGAGGGGGAGAATCCTTTTAAAACCACAAAGAATTGAAACATGATTGATTTGTCTCTAAGTGCAGGTTCCTTCTAATATGTGCAAAAGTCTTTTAAACCTCGAGGCACATATTAAGGGGGAGCAAACTTATGAAAACCTCATCCTTCCTCAATATGCTTTATATACTTGATTTGATCAGGGTAGCGATGTTGATATCTTTTAGAAAATAGTAATCAAAGAAGTTAATTCTTCCTCTTGCCTCAGTGTGCCAAAACGATTTCAAATACACAATGCACATGTAGAGGGGGAGCTCTTTTTCTAAAAATATCAAAAATAATTCAGGTACAAAATGCTTTGATAATATATCACAAGTATCTGGATTGATTTTCAAATGGTTTTCAATTGGTTCCAATGGCAGATGAACAATACCAAATAGACCGACCAAATTTACTTTATGTATGGTGATATAAGGATGATAAGGTTAGGTATGTGTTCCCATGATCCACCAGAACCGGAGGGATCTACCCAGGGACAATCCACTAGATAGTGTAGAGTCCTTAGGTATATTGAAAAAAGGAGAAAAGTAAGAATTGGGAAGAGTGCGGACTGAGATAGAGCTAGAACTGGAATAAACCCAACAAGGTTCTAGTTATGAAGTCTCGGTAAGCACTGAAGGGGTTGAAGAATGAAAAAGAAATGAAATGAGAAAAGGGTGAAATGAAATAGTCCTCCATTAATTCAACCTTAGGGCAGAAACCGGGTTCAATACATATGCTACTGGTGGTTACTAAGGTAACACCAGTATTGAAGACAAGACGTCATGGACCCAGTGACGCACTGCACTACAACTTCCCAAGCCACTCAAGTTCCTCTTAAAAGGACTTGTTTCATTCTCACGGGGAACCTACATAATCTATCGACTTTCTCCTAGAGATTGTTGATATTGAAGAAGGAGACCCTCTCCCTAGTCTCCGACATAGGAAATCAAATGTGCACAATTGAGTTTAGAGCCACGAGATCATCAAATAAATCTCATTAGGACACTGTCAATGAAGACTCTCTATTTCACACAATGTTGAAAGAGAGATTATATCTTATGAGTCCTACTCATTATCCTTGTGGTATTTCCAGAACATCTGAGTGATATGCAAACATATTCACAATGAAGATGGAAAGCCTTCTGGAGCCAACATCAAACAAGCTCCTGGTGGGTGGCATGTGAGATCTATCCAATAGATCAACCATGTGACAACTGAACATAAACAATGGGGCGATTCATAATTATGAATCAATCCTGGTTTGGGTTACGGATTGACGGATACCTTTAAAAAACCGGTCATTGTGCTTAAAAACTCTTTTCTTTAGCACATCGACCGTGTACTAATATTTCAAAATAAAAGGTGTTTATGATTGATAATTGATTTTCATTAAAACCTTCGTTGTATTGCAAAAACAATTTATATTGAGCAGTACACGATTGTTTTTCAAATCATTTTCATCAATCAGTGAATCTCAATTTGCTGGTTCACTCACTCCGTGTTGTCTTCTTTGAGACATTCCGGTTTGAGAACAGCTAGAGCAGCTGTGAAACCCTGTTAAGGAAATTCTTCAGAATTATACCTGATCACAGGCAGTACTTGTACTGATCAACGGGGAACCGTGGGCCGTGTACCTCAATTCAACGAAAGTGATCAAAGACACTTTCGTGCACTTTATTGCTAACTATTGTATGCAGGTACACCCGACGTTTGCAGCTGATCAGAATGAAGCGGTCAATCCATAGCCACATGCTCACTCTACACATTCATTTCTAAAGAAATCATGATAAGTGTATCAATGACTCTGATATTTTCACTCCATGCTTCTGCTACGCTGCTGCAAATATCATGAATCAACTAAAGCTTCCGCAACTCTGATAAGAAGAAATCATGATCCAGAAAGTGAGCATGTCGGTCCAAATGTCACAACATCACATAATACCAACACCACAATGGAAGAGTCAGAGATTTATGTTAGTTGATGATCTCAAAGTTGGCTCAAAACTCATTATCACGTGAATCAGTTAAAGACCTCCACTTGGATTAACCAAACATGCAATAATGAAGAATCAATGACTATGAGCTACAGAGCAAAGAACATTAATAAGAATCCAAGAACAATCTAATTGTAATATCTGTTTGTATTCTATGTATTTTTGAGGTGACCTCCCTTAGGGGGAGATTGTTAGGATTTAGTAAATCCAAGTATTAAAGTGTCGGTCACCTCAAGTATATGTAATTGTTAGAAAGCTCGTAGTCGTAGTTATTTAATGTTAAGTAGTACTTAGTTAAGTAACACCGTGGAGAACGAACGAGTCTTTACCCACTGTATGCCTGATCCACAGCCCGTAGGTGGCGATTTGTGTAAGACTATAAATACTCTCTACCTCCCAAGGTAGGGAGTTGGAGCTCATAATAATACTTTCATTTTCTCTCACTAAGTTCCCAAACCTCTAACTCTTTCTCTCTCTAAAACCTAATATTAAATGCCTACTTGTGATTATGATATGATGTGTTTGTGAAATCCAATATGTTACACACCAGCTTAGATTCCGAGAGGAAGATATCCCGAAGACAGCATTCAGAACTCGTTATGGGCACTATGAATTCCAAGTGATGTCGTTTGGTTTGACCAACGCACCTGCGCTATTCATGAACCTCATGAACTGAGTATGTAAGCCATATCTTGATAAGTTTGTGATAGTATAGAGGAGCATGAAGAGCATTTGAGGCTCATATTGGAGTTGTTAAGGCAAGAACAACTGTACGCCAAATTCGCTAAGTGTGAATTTTAGATTCCGACCGTACAATTCTTAGGCCATGTGATAGATACTCGAGGAGTTCATGTTGGGATATGAAAGTACTAAAGAATATCAGAGTGCTGCTGATGGTCAAAGTACTGCTAAAGAAGAGAGTCAAAGTACTGCAAGGATAAAGGACTGATATGCAAATCGTTAAGGATTATTATGTAATTCTAGAATGTTCTAAATTTAGTTTAGATTACTTGTCGTATAAGGATTAGAGTTGTAAACCGACTAGGGTTATCTTTATGCCTATAAAAGGATATCTAGATTGGTATTAGAGATGTTCTGAGTACGTGCAATATTAGAGAATATTAGAGTTTACTAAAGTTCGATATTAGAGCTATTAGGGATTGTTAGAGAATCTGTATAACAAGCAGGTTCTAAGTATTAATAAAATCGTTGAAGTTAAAGTTAATTCTTCTTAGTTTTATTGAAGTAAATTCCGCATACATAATAAAGTTAATACAGTGTTTCATTGTTAGTGACTTAGGATTTATCCGAGGTTGCTAAGCCCTTACAAGCTACATAAAGTTAGTTTGGTTAGAGTACATCGATCCAACAAGTGGTATCAGAGCTTATGTGGAAACTCTGATTAAGAAGAAACCCTTAAAACCGATTTAACAAACCCTAAAGATGTCGACTGAAGCTGCACCACCCCCATCTATCACCTCACTCAGAATACCTATCATCAAGAAGGGTGAGTATGATCTATGGAGTATGAAGATGAGGCAGTACATTGCCATTACAGACCATGCACTATGGAATGTAATTGTCAATGGTAATGAAGTTGTTGCAGAACCTATAGAAGTTCCTGGACAACCTAAACCCTCTAAGGCTGTCTTACCAACAGCTACTGTACGAAATCAAGAAAAGGCTCTCAACATACTATTGTCTGTTATTCCTGATGGTTACTACTTAAGTTCCATGATGCTAAGGATGCAAAACAACTATGGGCTGCTCTCAAGACAAGATTTGGAGGTAATGATGCTTCCAAGAAGATGCACAGAAATCTGTTAAAGCAACAGTTTGAAACATTTACTGTTGGTGAAAGAGAAGGTCTTGATGCTGCCTATGACAAATTCCAAAATCTTCTCAGTATGCTGGAGTTATACAAAGCAAAGGTATCTGTTGAAGATTCCAATATGAAGTTCTTAAGGAGTTTGCCATCCACATGGCATGTGATTGCTACTATGATCAGAGGACAACCTGGTTTGGATGTTATGGACTTTGATGATCTCTACAACCATTTGAAGGTGTATGAGCATGAGATGAATGGCCAAACAAGTTCAAACTCTCACAATATTGCTTTTGTGTCTTCTGAAAAGAGAGGCAGTACTTCCACTAAAAGTACTGTTTATCCTACTCAAAGTATTGTTGCTCAAAGTTCTGTTACCTATCCTATTCCCACCTCATCACCTACAAACACCATTCATTCTGATGAAGTTGTATGTTCAATCTTTGCTCAACAAGCCAGTCTACCTGTTACTTATGAAGAGGATTTGTCACAAATTGAAGAGGATGCTCTTGAAGAAATTGATATCAGGTGGCAAGTTGCTATGATCACTGCTAGAATCAAGAAGTTGATGAAGAAAACAGGAAGAGGCATTGACTTCAAGCCTAAGTAGGGTATAACGTTTGACAAGACCAAGATTGAATGCTTTAATTGTCAAAGAACTGGACACTTAGCAAGAGAGTGCAAATTTGCTAAATATCAGGCAAATATATTGACTGAGAAACCCAAGCTTGAACTAAAGGAAATCCCTATTACTGAAACAAAAGCTTTGGTTGCTCAAGAAAATCTATCAGAGGTTGATTGGAGTGCTGAATTTGATGATGAACCAGTAACCTACTGTATGGTCACAATGGAAGAGTTTGATTGGAGCACAACTTTTGATGAGGAACCCGGATCTGCTGCTTTGGAATCTAGAGATGGTCTAAGAAGCTTTGATTGGAGCATGGAATGTGAAGAGGAACCTGTTCTGCTTGCTATGGTGCTACTTCACCAAGTTCACCCCTATCTCTGAGGTATGCTCTAAGTGTCATGATTTTTATCAAAAAGTTCTTAATGATTATGTAACTGAAAGAGATAATTATAGTAGGGCTAGGTCTGAGGTAGCTGGTTATCAAATAACCTTAGAGTCAATGGAAGCCAAAATAATCACTCATGAAAATAATAAAATGGCTTGGGCAGAAAAGTATGAACAACAGGACTATCAGTTAAAATTGAGTGAATGGAAGTTAGGATGTAAGATTTCTGAGATTGAAAAGCTGACTAAGGAAAGGGATAATTTGTTAGAAAAACTTGCTGCTTGGGGAAAATCTGGTCTTTCACATGTTAGCTTTGTTGAAAAACAGAAAAGAGCACACATTAAAACTGGCCTAGGTTTTGGTATGGATTTTAGTAGCATAGAAAAGAACCCACCTAGTGATCAGGAATTTGATTATGAGGATATACTAACTAGTGATGATGAACTAATTAACTATGTAGAGAACACATCTAGTAATGAAGATTCTATTTGTCAAACACCTCCTGAATTTAAGAAAGACACAAGTTATCATGCAGTCCCTCATCCTACTGGTAGTTTTCAACCACTTAGGACAGATGTTTCTCGTTTTGGAGTAGACAACTTAGAGTTTAGGAAAAAGCTTACTGGTCAATCTAGTTCTGAAACCCCAAAAGAAACAGTTGAGAAACCTAAGGATGAAAATGTTAAGAATCAAGCAGTACCTTCATCTCAAAGTACTGCTAAACCTTCAGCAGTACCTTTAAGAAAACCTTTTCAACATACTGCTAAACTGTTTTGGGATAATTTTGGTCAAAATCATTTTCATAATTCACCAAAAAGTCAGGTTAGGTTTGGTCCTAGAACTAATGGAAGAAATTTTGGGAGTATGGGTCAAAATTTGTGTTTTGTTTGTTATAGTCCTAATCATCTGATTAAGGACTGTGACCATCACTCTGAGTATCTAAGCAATTTCCCAAAGACCAGATCTGCCAACCAAAAACCAAGGGAAAATAAACCAGTCTGGAACCATTCACATAGGGTTAACCACATCAACTTCTCACAAAACCATAGGTACCCTCACCAGAGAAGATCTTATTCAAAATCGCCAGTACCTTCTCAAGCAGTACCTTCTCAAAGTACTGCTAGCACTTTTTGGAATGGAAGCTCTGAGAGATCTAATTATTATCAATCTAGAAGGCGTTACACCTCAAAAAGAGTACCTAGATCAGAGAAACCTAAACAAAAAGTTAAAACCAGCTGGGTTAAGAAAGAAAGTACTGATGGGGAACAAACAGTACTTTCAGCAAGTGTGTGTGAAACAGAGATTTGTGTTGAAAATAAAAAAGAGATTTTGAATGAAAAAGTGATTTTTGTTGAAAAACCAACACAAGTTTTTGAACAACCAAAGATAATTGATCATGTGCTTAAAGACAGTGGCAATTACATACTTAAAGAATTTAAGTATGTAACTCCACAAGGGGAACACAAGTCAGTAATGGCTTGGGTTCCTAAAATTAACTAACCCTTTTATCTTTGTACAGGGCAACCCAGAAGAAGAGCTTAAAGATCATCTAATTGTGGATAGTGGTTGCTCTGGAAGCATGACAGGAGACAAAGAGATTTTGTCAGATTTTAGATCTTATTGTGGAGGAAGAGTCGCATTTGGGAATGATGCTAGTGGAGGAAGAATAACTGGCAAAGGAACCATCAAGGCAGGAAGCATTGATTTTGAAAATGTTCGCTATGTGAAGGAGCTCAAATTCAACCTGTTGTCAGTCTCTCAGATCTGTGACAAGGAGCACCCTGTACTATTCACTGACACAAAATGTCTCATTCTTTCCCTTGAGTTCAAGCTTGTTGATGATAACTTGGTAGTACGGAGAGTACCAAGAACCAATGATGTGTACAGTCTGGATATGAAGAGTCTTAGCTCTTCTGCAAGAGCAACATGTTTAGTAGCTAAAGCAACACTTGAAGAAGCACATCTGTGGCATAGAAGATTAGGCCATGTAAATTTCAAGAATATCAACAAGTTGGTTAAAGGAAATTTAGTTAGAGGTCTACCTTCCAAAACATACAAGAATGATCACTCATGTTTGGCGTGCAAGAAGGGTAAACAACACAGAGCTTCATGCAAGAAGCTTGAGGAAAGAATTATTAGAGAACCTTTGGAACTGCTGCACATGGATCTGTTTGGGCTTGTTTCTGTTGCAAGTCTAAACAAGAAGAAGTACTACTTAGTTATAACTGATGATTGCAGTAGATTTAGTTGGGTATTTTTCTTGGGATTTAAAGATGAAACCTTTGATGCTATTCATGATCTTATAATAGCACTGGAAAACCAATTGAGACTCAAAGTAGGAGGTATTAGATGTGATGGTACTGAATTCAAGAACAAACTTATGGATGAATTTTGTGCCAAGAAAGGAATCAAGAGGGAGTTTAGCATTGCTAGAACTCCACAGCAGAATGGTGTTGCAAAGAGAAAGAACAGAACTTTGATCGAAGCAGCCAGAACAATGCTTGCAGATTCACAATTACCTATTCAATTTTGGGTTAAAGCTGTAAGTACTGCTTGCTATGTGTTGAATAGAGTATCAGTCACTAAACCTCAGATGAAGACACCTTATGAGTTGCTTATGGGAAACAAACCTAACATACGTTTTATGAAACCTTTTGGATGTCTTCTGACTATTCTCAATACTATTGATGCTTTGGGAAAATTTGATGGGAAGTCAGAAGAAGGATACTTGTTGGGATATTGTACCAACAACAAAGGATTTAGAGTGTACAACAAGGTCACCAAGAAGGTTCAAGATTGTCTTCATGTTGAATTTTTAGAAGATCAAGAAAATCAGAAGGGTAAAGGTCCTGATTGGATGTTTGATCTTGAGGTTTTGACTCCTATGAATTATGTTCCTGTTAGAGAAGAAAATCAAGCTGATCACAAAGAAGAAGATTTACAATACATTGTTCATAGAGTCAATATTAGACCTAATGCTGTTCCTGCTGAAGAACCTGTAACTGTCAAAAAGGAGAAAAGTACTGCTGAACCACAATCCTCTTTGTCTGCTGAAGATCAAGCTATTCAAGATGAACTCAATAGGATGCTTTTTTAAGAAACAATAGCACAATCTTATGAGGATGAACAAAAAAGATTTTATGAAGAAACAAAGAAAAAGGGTAAGCCTACAGAATACCCTCACAATACTTTGGTTCACAGTACTTTAGATCAAAGTACTGCTGCACCTATTGACAGTACTTTTGATGATGATCCTACCATGCCTGGGTTAGAAGACACTGATGATGAATTAGATGATGAAGGTGTTTTCTCAAATTCCAATGAAGGAGCTGATTTCACAAATTTGGATAATGATATTGAAGTTCCACAGACTCCTACATTCAGAATTAACAAAGATCATCCCACTGGTCAAATCATTGGACCAACTGCATCAGGGGTGCTCACAAGGACCAAAGCTAAAGGTTTCTCTAAACCACATAATGCTTTACTTAGCTTTGTATATAAACAGAACAGGCTTAATCATAAGGATCACCAAACATGCTTATTCACTTGCTTTATCTCTCAAGAAGAACCCAAGAATATAGCTCAAGCATTAACTAAAGAGAGTTGGGTTGAAGCAATGCAAGAAGAACTTCTTCAATTCAAACTTCAAGAGGTTTGGGTATTATGTGATCTACCAGATGGAAAGAAAGTCATTGGTACAAGATGGGTTTTCAGAGTCAAGAGGGATGAACGAGGGAATGTCATCAAGAACAAGGCACAGTTAGTTGCACAAGGATATAGGCAAGAAGAAGGAGTAGATTATGATGAAGTTTTTGCTCCTATAGCAAGGATTGAAGCCATTCGAATATTCCTTGCTTTTGCATCATATATGGGATTTCAGGTTTATCAAATGGATGTCAAGAGTACCTTTCTTTATGGCAAGATTACAGAGGAGGTCTATGTCAAACAGCCTCCTAGGTTTGAAGATCCTGCTCATCTAAACAAAGTCTACAAAGTTGTTAAGGCTCTTTATGGCCTTCATCAAGCATCTAGAGCTTGGTATGAAAGGCTCTCCACTTTCTTATTGCAACATGGTTACAGGAGGGGAGCAATTGACAAGACTTTGTTTATCAAAAGAGATAAGAAGGATATCATGCTGGTTCAAGTTTATGTCGATGATATCATCTTTGGAGCTACAAAACAGTCAATGGTGAAGGAATTTGAGCAGCTGATGAAACATGAATTTCAAATGAGTTCTATGGGTGAATTAACTTTCTTTTTAGGTCTTCAAGTTAAATAGTCAAAGGAAGGAATTTTCATAAGTCAAGATAAGTATGTCTCTGACATTCTTAAGAAGTTCAAATTTGATGCTATGAAGCCAGTCACTACACCTATCAAGTCCATTAACTCATTGGGCAAGGATGAAGATGGTCAACCTGTAAGAAGTCAAGCTGTACATATCGATGATTGGCTGTGTTATGTACTTAACTGCATCTAGGCCTGATATCATGTTTGCTGTCTGTTTATGTGCAAGATATCAAGTCTCACCTAAGGTCTCTCATATGAATGCAGTAAAGAGAATTTTTAGTTATTTGAAACAACAACCTAAGTTAGGGTTATGGTATCCAAAAAATTCACCTTTTCACTTGGAAGCTTTTTCAGATAGTGATTATGCAGGTGATAATTATGATAGAAGATCAACCACTGGAGGATGCCAATATTTTGGAAGAAGATTAGTTTCATGGCAATGTAAGAAGCAAACTATTGCAGCAACATCATCCACTGAAGCAGAATATGTTGCTGCTGCAAGCTGTTGTAGACAAGTCTTTTGGGTGCAGAATCAACTTTTGGATTATGGGTTCAATTTCAAGAATACTCCTATCAACATTGATAATGAGAGTACAATTTGCATTGTGAAGAATCCAGTTTATCACTCCAAGACCAAGCACATTCAGATTAGGCATCACTTTATCAGAGATTGTTATGAGCATAGGCTCATTAATGTTGTCAAGGTTCACACAGATGATAATGTAGATGATTTACTCACAAAAGGATTTGATGTTTCAAGATTCAATCATTTGGTGGTGAGTATTGACATAATTAATTATTAAGCTACATTTAAGGGGAGGACTGATTAGTTAATTAGACAGTCCTATGCTTTGCTTGAGGGGAGGCAATCCAATGCCTATATGAAGTTTTTGCCATTATGATAAAGAGAATGGAAAAGTACTGCTTTTTGGTTATATGAAAGTACTGCTTTGGAAAGTACTGCACACGTGGAAAGCACTGCTTGTCTTATCAACGTACTGTTCCAACGGTCAAAAGATGGGTTAAAATTCAAATAACGGTAACTTTGTTATTATGGGCTGTGATTTTTCAAATCTTACCTATAAATAACTACCCTTCGAATTTCCCTCTCATCTTTATTCTTATCAATCTTTTCCATATTTCTCTCTTTCATATTTACTATTCATCGAATCACTTTCTTTTGCAAACATTAATCAATGGTGAACCGAAACACAGTTTCTAAACACAACATGGTGGCAAATTTAGATAAGACTAAAGCTAATGCTGCATTCCATGACATAATTGATTTCCTTACTGGATCACCAATCAATTATGCACTTTTGGTAGAACCGGATGTTATTGAACCATGGATTCAACAGTTTTGGGAAACGGCTAGGACTTACATGGAAGATAATGAGTCATATATATGGGCTAAGGTTGCTGGAAAGGTGGTGAAAGTTACTGAAGCTTCAATTCGCGAAGATTTATTATTAGATGATGAAGAAGGAGCTATACGTTTTGATAAACAGCTTCTTTGGGATACTTTACGCAATATTGGGTATGAAGGGTCCTTTACTGAAACAACATTCAAGAAACCCTTGTTTAGTTCACATTGGAAGTACTTGGTACATGTTTTACTTCATTGTATCAGTTCTAAGAGTACTTCATGGGAGCAATTTGGATCCAATATAGCATCTGCTTTGGTGGGATTGGCTACAAATCGTGTTTTCAACTTTTCAAGACTCATTCTAGATGGTATGTTATCTCACATTTCTAATGGATCATCCTGGTTAATGTATCCGAGATTTATTCAAGTTTTCTTGAATAAACAACTTCATGATGTACCAAAGCCTTCGAGCTTATTACCTGTTGTGGTACAACCTGCAAAGATATTCACCTTCATGGCTAGGAAGAGTGATAAGTTTTCTGGAAGGAACACTCCTTTAACTACTTCTATATTGAAGATTGTTCAAGCAGTTAGAGATGAGGCTACTGTGAGTGAAGAAAGAGAAGGTACTGCATCAACTCAAGGTACTGCTTCTCAACATACTGCTTCTTCACAAGGTACTGCTACACAAGTAGGTACTGCAGTTTCCCCTTCTACATCTCAGGAACAATATGCTCATGGTGATTCAGAACCAGAGGTAAACCCACCATCCTCTCCCAATGATTATACTTCCACAGATGGGCTTCAAACATCTGGAGGAGATGAGGGAGATGTGGCATCTGAGGGTAAGGTTCTGGAAAACTATGCTTTGACTAGGGAGCTGTTAAGATTGAAGAAAGACTTTGAAGCTCAAGCTACACAACTTATGAAGTTGAACACCAAGTTTAAAAGACTGAAGAAATTTGTCTGGCCATTGGTTCAACATCATAGACTGTGGGTTAAGTCTCAACGGAAGAAAGGAATAAAGTTTAAGAAGTCTTCCACAGGCAAACAGGTTCAACAGCAATCTTCATTCCAATTGGGGAGGAATCTGGAGAAAGATAATTTGAAAGAAGATGCTGAGTTTTATGCAAAAAAAGAAGATGAACCTCAAGATGGACCTCAAAGTACTGAAGCACAAGTAAATATTGAAAGTACTGAGCCTGAAGGAACTGGAGTTCAAAGTACTGGTGTACAAAGTACTGATGATCAAGGTACTGCTGCTCTTCAAGGAACACATAGACAAGAGCTGATTACACCAAGGACTCTTTATTTTGAAGAAGAAGCTGGTCCTTCGACTGTTTTACAAGAAGAAGAAACTGCTACACCCATGGTAGAGCGTACTGCAAGTGATAATGAGACAGTTGCTCAAATTTTGCAAAATCTATCAAGACCAAGAGGTGTTAGTATTCCAGGAGTTTCTGAAGAACAACCTCAAGTTTCTCAACCAGTGTTAGATCCAAAAGACAAAGGTAAAGGTAAATTGGTTGAAACAAAGAAGAAGAAGCTCACGTTGGCTGAAATCAGAGCTATTGAAGTGGCTAAGAATGAAGCAGCTGCTAGGGAGCTACAAGCTAAATATGATGCTGAGGTTGCTCTACCAGTGAAGGAATCTGAACCTGTTATATCATAAAGACCACCTAGTAAAGCTAATGAAAGAAATGCCATGATGGCTTATCTAAAAGGTCAAGGATATACTGGATTACAGAAGCTGAACTATTTAGAGATGAAAGATTTATATGATGCTGTCAGAGAAGCTTATCAAAAGCAAGTTGATAGTATTATTTCTTTTAAAGATGATGATAAGCAAAAAGAGGATGCTAGTAAAAGAAGCTTAAAAAGAAAAAGAACAACTGAAGCTGAACAATCATCAAAGAAGATTGAATTAAGATCTGATATAGTTGATGAGCTAAGAAATTACATAAGAGTTGTCGACTTTGATCATCCTAAATCCAATGATGCCAATGATGCTACAGTAAAGAAGTCCAAGATAACTACATTTGAAGTAGTAGAAACAAAGGATGGAGATTATCTGATGTTCCATAGGGAGGATGAAAGCTTTAGAGTGTTCAATTTGCTATGGGATATAATGCACATAATAGATAGAGCAGATCTGTTTCAACTATATCAATTAGTGCAAGAATACTTTGAACATATTCCATCAACTGGAGTTGGCTTAGTATTGCTAGGAGATCTGATAACTATCTGGGAAACTGAGGAGTCAAGCACTGAAGAAATCTGGCAAAATCAAGAAGTTTGGGAAATTACAAGCTAGAGATTCTTTGAAAAATCAGGAGTGCATGCTTTGGAATTGGAAGATGGAACTATGATCCATATGTTAGCTGAAAGAAGATATCCTTTGACTAGTGATCTTATGAGAAGGATGCTGGATCATGGAATGGAAGTTGAAGAAGAGAATGAAACAGCCCTAATGATTATTGAATTGTATATCAGATGGACAACTATGGCTGATGATGAAGCATAAGTACTGGTATGATGTTTAATTGTATAAATTTTTGAAAAATAAGTACTTTATTCAAAGTACTGCTGAACAAACAGTACTTTAACCAAAGTATTGCTTGCAGCATAAAACCAGTAAATGATTTTAAAGGAAAACTTTTGTTAAGTGAAAAATATTTTGAAACAAAGGTTAAAAGCAACAAATGGTTTTTGAGATAAAAGGTTATCAATCCACCATGTTAACAAAAGGATTGGCTAATCCATGAGCAAACGGCTCTGGTAAAGATATCTCAAATCCGTTATATAGTTGACAACTTGCTAATAAGTTGTATGATAATCAACTCACCATATCAGCAAATGTAAAGAGTTGACTAGCCCACAAGAAAAATGGCTTGTGGTAAAGGCTGTGGAAAAACCATTTATATGATAATTAGTTCACCATGGTTGCAAGAACTAACTAGTCCAAAAGGGTACGGCTTTTGGTAAAGACAAAACAAATCCGTTGATAGCTGATGATTTGCTAAAAATCATATGGTTATCAATGTACCATGGTCTTACACACCTAAACATTTTGCTACTCCAGAGTTAATGGCTTTGGTAAAGAGACATCAAAATCCATTAAAATTTTCAATGATTCACCTCTCACAGGAGTTTACACACCTGGAAGTGATGAGAATAGACTGAAACTTAATGAACTGATGTACAAACTGTCATATGTTGCTGAGTAGCTGAAAAGATGGAGCTTGCTGATAGTTGCTGAAAAGAATTTCTTATAAAAGACTACTTTGATGATGATAGTACAAGCACAGAGAGTACAAAATAAATCTGAAGATAAAGACACAATCCTTTCTTTGAAGATAAAGATACAAATACAAAGGAACTTGAAATCAAGCAAGTAGAATTCAAGTTAGGGGAGGATTGTTGGGATATGAAAGTACTGAAGAATATCAGAGTGATGCTGATGGTCAAAGTACTGCTAAAGAAGAGAGTCAAAGTACTGCTCATTCATCAAAGTACTGCAAGGATAAAGGACTGATATGCAAATCGTTAAGGATTATTATGTAATTCTAGAATGTTCTAAATTTAGTTTAGATTACTTGTCGTACAAGGATTAGAGTTGTAAACCGACTAGGGTTATCCTTATGCCTATAAAAGGATCTCTAGATTGGTATTAGAGATATTCTGAGTACGTGCAATATTAGAGAATATTAGAGTTTACTAAAGTTCGATATTAGAGCTGTTAGGGATTGTTAGAGAATCTGTATAACAAGCAGGTTCTAAGTATTAATAAAATCGTTGAAGTTAAAGTTAATTCTTCTTAGCTTTATTGAAGTAAATTCTGCATACTTAATAAAGTTAATACAGTGTTTCATTGTTAGTGACTTAGGATTTATCTGAGGTTGCTAAGCCCTTACAAGCTACATAAAGTTAGTTTGGTTAGAGTACATCGATCCAGCAGTTCACGTTGACCCAGCTAAGATTGAGGCCATTAAGGAATGGGCCGCCCCTAAAACCCCATCGGAAGTTCGCCAGTTTCTAGGTCTAACAGGCTATTACCGGAGGTTCATTGAGGGATTCTCCAAAATAGTTAAATCGCTGACTAAACTGACGCATAAGGACGGAATGGGGAGAAAAGGAAGAAGGGGCATTCCAACTACTGAAGGAGAAGTTGTGTAGTGCGCCCATCCTAGCCTTGCCTGAAGGAAGCGAAGATTTTGTCGCGTACTGCGACGCTTCACATAAAGGCTTAGGAGTTGTTCTGATGCAACGGGAGAAGGTGATAGCGTATGCCTCCCGACAACTTAAGAAGCATGAGAAAAACTACACCACCCATGACTTGGAGTTAGGTGTCGTAGTATTTGCCCTTAGGATTTGGAGACATTACACGTACGGTACTAAGTGTGTATTGTATACCGACCATAAAAGCCTACAACATATCTTGGACCAGAAGGAGCTGAATATGAGACAGCACCGATGGTTGGAATTACTTAGTGATTACGATTGTGAGATTCGTTATCATCCTGGTAAGGCCAATGTCATTGCAGATGCCCTCAGCCGAAAGGAGAACATTCCACCGTTACTCGTTCGATCCTTAGGAATGACAATTAGTTCACCTCTACCATCTCAAATCTTAGCCGCTCAAGCCAAGGCATTGACGGAAGAGAACCATCCATCTGAGAACCTTCATGGAATGGTAGAAAATGAAAACATCTTCTTGAAGCGTTCTGACGGAACCCTATGCTTCGGAGACAGAAGCTGGATACCATTTCATGGCAGAATCCGTGAATTTATTATGCATGAGTCGCATAAATCAAAATACTCTATTCATCTTGGAGCCGATAAGATGTATCATGACCTGAAGAAACTCTACTGGTGGCCGAACATGAAAGCCGACATAGCTCTATATGTCAGTAAGTAGGGGTGTTCATGGGGCGGTTCGGCTCGGCTCGGTTACAGATTTTAACTATCCATCACGGGGTGGGTAGTTAATTTTACTATCCAAAACTGAACCATACTAGGCGGGTAACCGGACATGCGGGTACCCGAAATGAACGGTTACCCGCGATTCGAGTCACGGTTAACCATTAAAAAAAAATTAATCGATTCAAATAGGACAAACAATAACTAAAATTAGAACTTAATATTTTCTGGTAGTAAAATTAAATGACGTTGAAGATATTAGAGTCATTGTAAAATTGTTCCGTCACAATGAAAACATTCAAATTATCATATGTAACAAAATAACTAATACTATTTATTTGACGTTTATAGGTTACGATCACTTTAATCATATGTAATCCATGGTCATTAATACGTAATTATGTCAGGTAAGTAAAAATGTGTTATGTGATAAAATTAGTGAAAATATGTAGTTAATACTTGTCCATTTTTATGAATGGTTTGTTAAAACCTACATATATATTATACACGGTTCGGTTCGGGTAACCGCGGATAAGTAAAATTAAAAACCGAAACCGAACTGTGATATGCGGGTTTTCTTGGTTTCGGTTTCTTCGGTTATCGGTTTTTTACGGTTTCGGATTGAGCGGATGAGCTCGGTTCGTCAGTTTCTCGGATATTTTGAACACCCCTATCAGTAAGTGCTTGACATGTTCCAAGGTAAAGACCGAACACAAGAAACCCTCAGTATTACTAGTTCAACCCGAACTCCCTGTCTGGAAATGGGAGCGAATCACAATGGACTTCATCACCAAATTACCGAGATCAGTTAGCGGCTATGACGCTATCTGGGTAATTGTGGATCGTTTAACCAAATTTGCTCATTTCTTGGCCATTAGCAAAGGCGAGAGTATCGACAAGCTCGCTCGGCTGTATTTCAAAGAGATAGTATCTAGTCATGGAGTGCCTATAGCTATCATTTCTGACCGAGATAGCCGTTTCACGTCAAACTTCTGGCAATCCTTACAAAAGGCTTTAGGAACGAAACTTGGTATGAGCACTGCTTATCATCCTCAAACTGACGGTCAGAGTAAAAGGACCATTCAGACCTTAGAAGATATGCTTCGTACCTGTGTCATCGATTTTGGCAAAGGTTGGGAGAAATACACACCTTTGGCCGAATTCTCCTACAACAATAGTTATCATACCAGCATTAAGGCCGCACCATTTGAGGCATTGTATGGCCGAAAATGCCGTTCTCCGATCTGGTGGGCAGAAGTTGGCGACAGCCAGCTTCCGGTCCTGAACTCATTCTAGAAACCACTGAGAAATAGTTCAAATCTGTAATCATTTGCAAGCCGCACGTGATAGACAAAAGACTTACACTGATAGGAGACGTAAGCCCTTAGAGTTTTAGGTGGGAGACCGAATCATGTTGAAGGTTTCCCCTTGGAAAGGGGTGATACGCTTCGGCAAACGTGGAAAACGCAACCCCCGATACATTAGTTCTTTTCCAATCCTGGAAAGAATCTGACCAGTAACTTATAGACTTGAGTTACCTCAGGAGTTGAGCAGTGTACACCATGTCTTTCATGTTAATAATCTTAAGAAATGTCTTTCCGAGGAAAACCTAGTCGTGCCTATGAGAGATATCCGAATCAATGAGCGTCTAAATTTTGTTGAGGAACCGATTGAGATCATGGATCATGAGGTGAAACGGCTGAAGCATAATCGTATTCCGATCATCAAAGTTCGTTGGAATTCCCGTCATGGACCAGAGTTCATAAGGGAACGTGAGGACGTGTTCAAAAAGAAGTATCCTAAACTCTTCTCGTCATTAAGCAACTCGGAGTGAAACCCGAGACAGGTTTCTTCTGAGGCTGGGAGGCTGTGACAACCGGCAATTAGGGAGCCCTTTTAGGTAACTGCATTACACTAAGTTAGACCGAGTAGTTTGCCTTTAGGAGCTATTCCGGTTAACCATGACTTGTTTTGATATCGTTTATTGGTTTTTATGATTTATTTCATTATCGTATGAGTTGTGGTATGAGTTATAGCCCGTTATGTTTTGCACTACTTGAGTTGGCACAATAAAATCCTATAACGAGAGAAAACGTAACTTTTAAATCGTGTAATAATCAAAATTCATAGAAAAAGGTAAATAAAAACAATAGAGTGATAATTAAAAGTCGTTGGACACTAATAGGGAAATGTAGGAGCTCGGGAGAGGTAAAACGGGAAAGTTTACTAAAATTACGAGTTTGGCCCCCCTTTTCTACCCTAGCTGGTCACCCCTCCCCCTTCCCAAACCGTTTTTATTTAGTCACTACCCTCCCATATATATACCCTAACTCCTACACACACACACTTTACTTTCTCTCTCTAAAAACCCTAAACACTACTTTCTCTCACTACATCCTCTCTCTAAAATGAAACCTTAGCCGCCCGCCGCCTTTCCGGCCATTTTCCAGCCAAACGCCAGCGCGTCCCACCTCACTTCCACCACCATTTCTTAGATCTCTTCCTCCTCTTTCTTTTGATATAGGGCACGCGCCCCAATATCCTTGTTTGGTCCCCCAAATCGTGTAAAAACCGTGCGTGTGTTCTTGGTTTTGTGATACGCTTGTAGATCGGGATAGATAAAGGTAAATGGAGTAAAGAAACGACTCGTTTGAGTCAAATGAAGACACGTACGAGACCCTATGGCTCGTATACGTAGGTTTCATGGGTTGGGTTTGACAAAAATGGAATGGAAATGAGTTTAAAACTAACAAAACATAAAAACAAACGTGTTGGTATCGTGTGTTGTGTCGTGTTCATGTGTTATTGCATTTTTATCATTTTTATGAGGTCTTGGTTGTAGTTAGTTGATGGGTTTTGATGTTTGATGGTGTTTGGATGTTGTTTGGGAAATGAATGAGCCATTAGGGTGCGTTTGGATGGAGTTGGGAAGCTTGGAACGACCCACAAGGACCACTAAGGTCCATGTGGGTAGCGTTAGGTGTGGAGCCGAGACCCTCAAGGACCCGTGGGTCCGGGTCGAGTCGTTATGGTAACATATTGGGTGTTGTCGGATTTTGAAAGAGACGCGGGGTGCCAAAGAGCTTCTAGGGCTCGTTTGGTTCGCGTGGTCTTAACCGGAACCGTGTCAAGACCATTAGGGTCGCGACATTGGTTATGAGTGTGTTTGGTACTTTATTTCGATGGCGGGATTGATATGAGATTTTTTTGGGTAAAAGGGTTAATTCACCCCGGTAAAATTCATTACACCAAAAACATTGAAGTACAAAGGATGAGAGTGACATCCCTCATCTCAGTCCCTCAGGACACTTACAGACTCCCATATAAGAATGACACGCCATTCTTATAACTTACAAAATAAAACTTACACCTATAATGACTATACAATTGAATATAAATATGGAATTAAAACTTGCTTCACTAAGGTAACACCAAAGACATAGTCATCATAGAACTTCCAAACAACTTCCATGCGATCCAGACAAGCATCCATATCATAGAAGTGCAAACGACCATCCCACACTCATGGATCATCAAAATTGAATTCAGTTCACAAATTACACACAACGGTTGGTGAGGGACTCTAAAACCACGGATAGAGCAGCAAGCATAAACTCGCTCCAAAGGTGTATGTTTAGATGCAAAACCAACATCATTAAGAATAACCAAAGAATACGTAGGAGCACTTCCACAATGTCAACTTCAATCCAATATCACAACTTCCAGCACAAACCCAAATTCCAGCACAAACCCGAAATACCAAGTATGAATTAGGATTGAACAACCCTAACTTTCCAAGAGTGGTGATCAAAACCAAGCATTTACAGGTCAATAAGCACCAGAGCTTTGAACGTATGATATGTGCATCTTCAACCAATAATGTGTTGTAGTAATATCAAACCACCACAAACACACTAACCCGTTTGGTTCTTTGGCTACTTATGATGATGTTGATGCGACTAATGGTTTGGCGGATGATGATGAGGTTGAAAATGTTTATGATGAAACTGGTAATTTGTTTGACAAATCGGGGGCAAGCACTCCTGTTCTGAATGTCACCGATGTTTAGTGTCGCCTCTTGGAATATAAGGGGTTTGAACCATTCCCCTAAACAAAAAGAGGTTAAACAGGTGGTAAATGATAATAATCTTAGTGTATGTGCTATCTTGGAATCTCATGTTGATGCATCGGTGGTGTATGATACATGTCGTAATGTTTGTCGTCGGTGGAAGTGGACGTCAAATGGTAGTCTGTGTGATAAGGGGTCCCGTATTATTCTTGGTTGGAATGATGATATTGTTAATGTTATGATTATGTCTCAAACTAACCAGGTTATGCATGTTCAGGTAAATACTCGGACGGACAGCAAAACTTTTTTCTGTTCTTTTGTGTATGCAGATAATTACTATGTTCATCGACGTGCCCTTTGGTCCAACCTTGTTTGCCATGCTGGATTTATGCGTAGTAGGCCTTGGGTTTTGTTGGGTGATTTTAATGCGGCACTTAGATTGGAGGATCATTCATGTGGTAGTTATGCTCCTGACATTGCTATGCGTGAATTCAAAGATTGTGTTCAGAAAATGGAGGTTGAGGATCTTAATTGTACTGGTCTTCACTTTACTTGGAATCAGAAACCAAGAGGCTCATTTGGTACATTGAAGAAAATTGATAGGGTGATGGGCAATCTGAAATTTGCTGACGTGTTTCCAGGTTCGTTTGCTATATTTCAACCTTATCGTATTTCAGATCATTCTCCGTGTGTTCTGCGTATTCCCCAGGTAACTAGGCCTAAGCCTAAGCCGTTCAAATTCTCTAACTTCTTGGTTCATAAAGATGGGTTTATTGATACGGTTACTGCGGGATGGAATCTTAATGTTCATGGTTGTGCTATGTATCGTGTGGTTCAACGCTTAAAGGGGCTGAAATCTCCTTTTCGTAAGCTTTTGCACAGTCAAGGTAATCTGCATGACCGGGTAGTTAGGATTCGGAAGGAGTTAGATGAGGTCCAAAAGGCTATTGATACTGATCCGTCTAATTCAGACCTACGTGATGAACATGCTCACTATCTTCTTGCTTATAAGGAGGCTACGTTAGATGAAGAACGGTTTTTAAAGCAGAAATCTAAAGTTCAATGGCTTCATGCAGGTGATTCTAATACGGCTTACTTTCATAATATTGTTAAAAGTAAATGTGCCCGTAACCGAATTGAATTGGTGAGAGATGCAAACAATGTCTTGTATGAGGGTCATCAGGTTGCAGGTGCTTTTGTTGCTCATTATGAACAGTTTCTTGGTATTGAAGGCAATTGTAGTCCATTTGATGAGTACGGTATATTTTCTAATGTTCTTTCACACCAATTGGCTAATTTGATGGTTCGTCATGTCACGGATGCGGAGATAAATGAGGCTATATTTTCTATGGGGGATGATAAAGCTCCTGGTCCCGATGGTTACATGGCTGCTTTCTTTAAGAAAGCATGGGATATTGTGGGTGCTGAGGTTATATCTGCTGTTCGGGATTTTTTCATGAATGGTAAGCTTCTTAAGGAGATTAATCATACCATTATATCGTTGATCCCTAAAGTGTCTACCCCGTCTAAGATTAATGACTATAGGCCTATTTCTTGTTGTAATGTCATGTATAAGTGCATTAGCAAAATCCTTGCTAATCGTATTAAAGAAGGCCTTGGTCAGTTGGTTAGTATTAATCAATCTGCCTTTGTTCCTGGTCGTCGTATATCTGATAATATATTACTTACCCAAGAGCTTATGCGGAATTATCATAGAGGGAGAGGTCCACCTAGGTGTGCGTTTAAGGTTGATATTCAGAAGGCTTATGATGCGGTTGATTGGGCTTTTCTTAAAGCTATTCTGATTGGGTTTGGTTTTCACGCAAAAATGGTTGACTGGATCATGGTATGTATCTCATCTACATCTTATTCTATATGTATTAATGGGGATCTTCATGGTTGGTTTAAAGGTAAGCGGGGTCTTCGACAAGGTGACCCGTTATCTCCCTATTTGTTTACTCTGGTTATGGAATTTTTAACTCTTATATTGCAGACAAAGGTTTCTAATGCAGTGGATTTTCAGTTTCATCATTTGTGTGAACAACAGAGAATTATTAACCTTTGTTTTGCAGATGACCTCTTCTTGTTCGCTAGAGGCCATCAGGATTCTGTTAATGTCATTATGCAGGCTTTGGAGGATTTCAAGAACTTTTCGGGTCTTGTCCCAAGTATCCCTAAAAGTACAACTTTCTTTTGTAATGTGCCTAATGCTATTAAAGCTGCTATTCTCCAGTCTATGCCGTTTGCAGAAGGTTCTCTCCCTGTCAGGTATCTTGGGGTTCCCCTTATTTCCTCGAGACTTATTTATAGGGACTGTAAGGTGCTTGTTGAAAATTTGGAAGGTCGTGTGAATGATTGGCGTAATAAGTTCTTATCTCTTGCGGGTAGGCTTCAGTTGGTGAGGTCTGTTTTATCATCGATGCATTTGTATTGGGCTTCAGTCTTTATTCTTCCTACTCGTATTATACATGACTTGGAGCAGCTTATGAGGGGTTTCCTTTGGTGTCAAGGAGAAATGAAAAAGGGAAAGGCTAAGGTTGCTTGGGAATCTGTTTGTAAGCCTAAGAAAGAAGGTGGTCTTGGTATTTGACGTTTGGAGGATTTTAACATTGCCCTCATGACTACACATATTTGGAGTATCTTGACACATAAAGAGTCGTTATGGGTTCAATGGATTCATTCTTATAAACTTCGTGGGAGAAGCTTTTGGGATGTCCCATGTTTGGGGGATGTTAGCTGGGGATGGCGCAAGCTTCTTGCGATTCGACCAAAGATTCGTTCATTTATCTGGCATAAGATCAATAATGGAAAGGACACATCGGTTTGGTTTGATTGGTGGTGTGCGTTAAGCCCAATTCGTGATTTGCTTACTGCTAGAGATATTGCCCGGGCAGGTTTTAATTTATCTGATTCGGTTTCTGATATGATTGCTAATGGTGTTTGGCGATGGCCGGTGGACTGGTTATCTCGTTTTCCATTGTTAGCTGCAATTTCGGTCCCTAATCTTAATGATACTGTCGATGGATTATTATGGCGCAATTTGGATGGTAATTTTAGTGGTTTTTCAGTTTCGGGTGCATGGGATTCTATGCGTCTTAGGGCTAATGTGGTTGACTGGTGTAATGTTCCTTGGTTCTCTCATTGTATCCCGAGGCATGCAATACACTTGTGGCTCGCTTTCAAGCAGAAGCTGAAGACTCAAGATAGGATGCGACAATGGGATGTTGGTCCTAATGTTTACTTGTACTCGCTTAGATGCCCGTTTTGTGAATTGGTTCCGGATTCTCATTCTCACTTATTTTTTGAGTGCCAGTTTTCTATGCAGGTTTGGTTTCAGATCCGGGTTTTATCTGGCATGGATGCGGTCCCGCCTTCTTTGGAGAGTATTGTTACTGTTCTTATTCCTATATCTAAGGGGCGGTCGGTTGGTAGCATCATTTCTCGGTTACTGCTTGCGGCTACTACATACTTTATCTGGATGGAGCGCAATGCTAGGATTTTCAAGCGTAAGAAGTCTACTATTGCGGAAGTGGTTAGCATCATTGTCTCTACTATTCGGTTGAAGCTGGTTACCTTCAAGTTCAAGAAGCTAACCTCGCGGTCTCGTTTGATCCTTGATGAATGGAAGATTCCAAGTATTTGTATTTCTCACGAAGGGAGTGCCGGGTAAGGGTTGTACTCTTTTTCCCTACTCCAAGGTTTTTCCCTTTGGGTTTTTCTTGGAAAGGGTTTTTAAGGAGGCAGACTTCCTGGGTTAACTTTCTCCCTTTGTGGATTGGCTGGATGCGGGATGCTCGCTTGCTACAAGTTCTTTTACTTGTTTATGCCTAGTTAGTTGATGTAATATAGCTAGGTCCTTTGTGTTTATGGCATGTCATAAACACTAGTCTATCAAGCTTTCGCTTGAGGTTAATGTGGTACTTCAGCCACATTCCATTTGTACTTAACATTATTTTTGGTTATATATTTACCGGGGTAAAACCCTTTACCAAAAAAAAAACCACCACAAACACAACTTCCAATATTCCATCATAAAATAGCCCCATAATTCGAAATAGCAAATACCACCAAAGCAGGACCAGATCATGAACGGAACAATTGACCAATGGGAAGATAGGTACAACACCATGTACACCATGCGTATCAATACCCAATCTCAACCTGAAATTCCAACCAAGTCGTTGCAGCAAACACGACCCATCAGGAACACTAGAACTAGGATTTACAAACCCTAACCAACAAAAACAACCATACAAATCCTCTCTCTTAACACCCACAGCCATTGTGAATCAATACACAACCAACCACGACAAAACGTGTCGACTTACCTGTATACAAACCAACCCCATGAATCGTACAAAACCCTAACAGGGTTTACCATCAATCAGCAAGATAAAAAAACGAAACCCTAATACTAGGGTTTCATATGCATTAAAGAATCATTCCCACAGCAATCGATCCCAATAAATACGACCATAAAGATAAAACCAAACAGGTTTTATACATATTATACCAAGGTCGGCCACCAACAATCCCATCAGATCATAGATTAAAACTACGATTGAAAGGATCAGATCCATCAAAACCCTAATTAAACCGATAATATAAATAACAATAGTTAGGGTTTCGACAAAGATTGCAGCAAACACACACCAGCCGCCACCTCTTTACAATAGAAAACAACCACAAAAACGTATTGCATACCCAAGAACAGGAATCCAAGGGTAGAGAGGACGTTTTTGGAATTATTTTCATGGCTGATTGATATGAGATTGTTTGGAGGTTGATTGGAGATTTTAGAGTTGTTTATTTTGGACTTAATATTGTATATGTCAACTTTGTACAACATCGGTGTTACCGTGACTTTTTAGTCTCGGTTGACCCCGACAACGCCGTAACATGGACTTTAGTATTTATTGGACGATATGATGAGTAAAAGACGAGAGTCATGACTCGGACCTGTGAACTTGAGACGGATAATAACTCGAAACCTATATTGAAACTTGACGTAATATATATATGATAACGCTCAAAATGAGCATGTTTTTAGTAACGTTATTGTTGGTTTTGTGTATGATAATCGGCTATATTTACTCATAATTGTTGCAAAAGTACAAAAGATGCGTATTTGTATGTGAATGTAGCCAGGTATCGCAAAAGATGAAGAAATAAAGATTTCATACACATTTGGAGAATTCCCGAGGAAGGAAGTCAAGTAAGGAAGCTCTTGGACTCAATGATTAGGGAACGCAATGATTTCTAAGTATCTACAACAAGTAAAGATCAAGTTTCGTCTTGGAAATCAGCAGCGAAAACAAAGAAAAAGGCGCGAATCAAGAAAAGTCAACAAAAGTCAAAATTGGGATTAGGAGAGACGCCCAACCGATCGGTTGGAGCCCGAAACCGATTCGGTTGGGCTGACGGTCAAAAGGCAACCGATCCGGTTGCGTTACAACGATCCGGTTGCCAAGCCTGGAGTTACAACTTTTGTTATTTAATGTTGCCTTAACTCCCCATAATCATTGGAGGCCGATCATTTCCTGTTATTAACTTGTATAGGACGTTTTTAGCCAGTTAGTTAAGGTTCTTTAGCTATAAAATGAACCTAGACTTAGTAGTATAGGTGTGACACAACAAAAAGTGTAATAGTTTACACCAAAGCTATTACCAAACCTTATTATTCATCCCAAAAGTCTTGTTACTGCTGTAAAACGTCCAGGAGATTGGAGAGACGAATTCTCATCCATTGTTTGATCATTCGGAGTTATACGGTTAAGCTAGACGATTGGGTGCGTGTGGTTGCTATATTCCACGATTTCTAATTCTTGTAAATCCAAAAGTTTAAGTATTCTATGGAACTTGTTATGAATTTCTATTCTCTTGAATTATTCGAATTACCTTGTTACTACTTGTGTTTTGTTATGATTGTCATGGAGTAATTCTTGAATATACTTGTGTGTAAGGATGTAGGAAATCATACTAGTGTTCTTATATGTTATGCATGTAAATGATCTTGTTTAAATGAGTTTGTTGGAAAACTACTAGTCTTGTTTGATTTGTCGGTAAAACATATTTTAAGAAAAAGGACCGAAAGGATTTCTCTTGTGTTTTATTCCAAAAATTTAAGTGACAAACTAGTATGGGGATATGGTGATTGACACCCACCATGTTTACTTATTTAAACAAGACTAGAAATATTTTCATCACGAAAGGTCGAAAAATTCGTAGGAACTACTCCAAGGTTTTCCCATTGGGTTTTTACTTGGAAAGGGTTTTTAAGGAGGCAGTCTCATTTGGTCCATCAATCTCCTTCGAAGAGGTGGGCAGATAGCTATGGTGATTCTTGCGTTGTTAGATGGTTGTTCCCTATCGGGATGTTAGTCATTGTATGTTTTTATAATTGTAACGCTTAGTGGCCTGTCACAAGCGCTTTAGTGGGTTGTTTCAAGCTTAGCTTGAGGTTAATGTGGTACCTCTGCCACATTCCATTGTACTTATTTGGTTGATTGTTAATATATTTTGCCAGGGTGAATCCCTTTTACCCAAAAAAATTCGTAGGAACAAGTTTAATAAGAACATTTTGCAAACAAAAGGATTTTCTAAAGGATAATCATTAGGATAAGGACCGAAAGGATTACCTATATGTTATTGTTCTTAAAATGATTTTACAAAACATAAACCATGGGTTGGTAATCATTTGCTTATGATTTGTGCATCACATCAAGAGTTTACACCAAGCCTTCATGAACACTTTCTATGATTGCCTATAGACTTCACACAAGTATATGTTTCTTAATATTGATTTTCACAAAACCATAATTTTTGAGAGAGCCTTGACAAGCTTTCTTGTTACCAATCTTTTAAAACAAATTAAAACGCAAATCTCTTGAGACGATCTCGACTTACCCACCTTTGCTATCGCGAACGAGTATACTTGCTCGTATGTGTTTATAGTAATTGCCGGATAATTCGTGTTTATAAATTTTTAAAACTTGCACACGGTGAGCACATCAAGTTTTTGGCGCTGCTGCCGGGGATTTGAGTATTTTTTATTTTGTTTCGTTTCTATAAAATTGGTAATAATAGAATTAGATTTCATTTTGATAAGTAAAAAAAATGGTTTTAGTGACCAACCGATTCGGCTGCGCGAGCAACCGAAATGGTTGGTGCTCTCGGTAAAATTTTTAGTTTTGATTTATCTAGTTTTTAGTTTATCTATTGTTTTTTGTTTTAGTTTATAGCTTATTTCTTGTCATTTCTGATTTTTATAGACTGTCTTATAGATTGTTTAGTCTTATTTTAGCAATTTTTAGATTTTTGGTTATAAGTCATTTTTAGTTTTATTTAACTTTCTCATTAATATTGTCTTTATTAGAGTAATTAATTTAGTTAATTTTCAGTTTTATGTGTTTAGTTGGTTTTAATGATTAGTTAAGTTTATCTAGTTAATGTAGTTTATGGTTAATTAGCATAATAAATGTTTTTTTAATGAGGATAATGAGTAGACACATTTATTTAGAGTTTAAGTATAATTAATTTTTAATTAATAGGTTTAATTAATTTCAGTTTTTAATAATAAAAAATAAATAAATAAAAAATAAAAAATAAAATTTTGGAAAATCATTCCAACCGTTCGGTTGTAACCCGCAACCGGATCGGTTTGGGTATTTTGGTCTGGGACTTACCACCAACTGAATCGGTTGGAGGGCCAATCGATCCGGTTGGAGCTCTCGGTAAAAATTTTCTAGTTTTTCTATTTTAAGTTTTAGCTTGTGTTTTTAGTCTTAATTAGTGTCTTTACTTGTTTTGAATATGTTTCTGTAGTTTGTTTTGATTTTTACTAACTCTAACGCTAATGATTTGCATGTTTGTCTTTGGTTTTTTTTTTGTTTTGTTAGATAGTTTTTTATGGATAGTTTAAGCGGAATTTCTGAGTACCTACGTAACTTGGATGAGATGTTTATGGACACCGGAAACTCGTTGGAGAAGATTGGGAATATTTTGGAAGAAAGTAAGAAGGAGTTGGCTATTGATTCGAAATGTGTGGAAGAAATAGGAGAGAACAAGGTTCAAGTTCCTAAAAAGAGTAGAGTCATGATATTCACGCAAGCACCTCTCACGGGGTACGATTCACCACTTATGAGGTTCGGGACACCTTTTAGTGTCGAAGGGGTGAGCGCGTGGGATGCTCAATTGAACATGGCTTATGGGGAAAATTATATTGGGGACAAAGTTCTTGATCAAATTGGCCACGTTCGTTTGGATTATGAAGCTTATGGGAGAAAAATGGTTAAGAATCTTCGGATTAATATCCATGGTCATATTTTCGAGGCGGATTTTGTAGTCTTGGAAGAAGGAAACGCGGATGAGCCGGACGTATGCTTTGGGCAAGATTTCCTTGTAACAACCAAATGTCAATTGGATTTTGCTTTAGGTGAGATGAGAATCAACATTACCGACTTGGAAGAGGAGAAGGAAGTGAATGGAATGCTTGTGGAATTATGTGCTAACATGGAGAAGGAGAATGTGGAAATTATCAAGATGGGGAAAGCTAGTAGAAAGAAAACCTCATCAAATAAATTAACTCCTACCACATCTACCACCAACAAGACCCATGATTACACACCATCACCACCCAATTCACCAAACACCTTCAAACCTTTAACTCAAGACCAAAAGGAAGCCATCCTAGCAAACCTTGAACAAAAATTTCTCGAACTTAATGAGAAGAAGTCGGTAATTGAAGTGCTACAAGATTATGTTCTATACCGCAAAAAGCTAGACGCGGTTATGTTAGCAAGAGCAAGGTTGGAAGATAAGGATCTATCAGATGAGGATAGGGATAGGATCTTATTTCGGGGTATGCCACGGAAAGAGAGTGACCCGGGTAACTTTGTTTTGCCTATAAAAGTTAACGGGACCACTCCGGTGTATGCTTTGGCGGATACGGGATCAAGCGTCAACGTTATGCCTTATCCATTATACAAGACGTTGAGTCTAAGCAAATCCCAACCAAATCATTCCAAACTAACCATGGCGGACAATTCCCAAGCAAAGGCGATGGGGGAAGTGAAAAATGTAAGGGTGCAAATTGGCTACCAACCTTACTTGGCCGATTTTCTAGTCTTGGACATTCCGGTTGATAAGAGTCTACCTCTTCTACTTGGAAGACCTTTCCTACGCACATGTGGAGCGATTATAGATATGGGGAGGGGGACTATGACAATTGATGATGGGATCTCAAAGCAAACTTATTATCCTAAGCTTAGGGGTAAAGTGTTAGAATTTATGGAGGATTTGGAACTCTTTGATGGGGAAGATGATTTAACTTGCTTCGAAGTTGGACGTGATGTCCATGGAAACCCTATGTATGGACCGCTTGCTCCACCATATTTTGATATTGATTATGAAATGGAACGTGCACTCGCGGTGGAAGCCTTCTACAATCCATTTAAGAACATCCTTGTTTACAAGAAGCTCACAGATTTCTTAGGTTCTCTACCGGTATAACTTAAAATTTTAGAGTGGGGACCCGAGGGGTCAAGTGTGTACAAAAGAGAGGATGGAGACGGGGACCGGTAAGTCAAATTTGATATACTATGCCCAGATGGGAGAAGATTTGTTAGGAAATTCAAAACTCATGAAACATACCGTGAGTTGACCGGAAAATTCCAAAGTGAGGATATTTTGAGGCATGAGTATTTTGAGGAGTGATAAGGAGAAGAACAATGCAACAATAATAACAAGCAATTGTTTGCTTGATTTTCATCTTTTGATGAAATTTTATTTTTATGCACTTAGGGATTTTGATTTTGATTTTTCTTATTATTATTGATTTGAATTTATTTTAATCAATGCATTTTTAGTTTTAGTTTAAGTTATGATGATAAATATGATGATTTAGTTTTTGAGTTAGATGTTGTTGAAATTTGCAAATGGTTTGATGAATGTTGTGTGCATCTTTAATCGGATTTTTGAGTAAACGATTGTTGCTTGGAAGGTAAAATGCCCAAGTAAAGTTAAAAAGGCAAAATTCTGCAAAAATGCAAACCGAAACGGTTGGGTCAATGACTGAATCGGTAGGATGCAAGTATAAATACCAAAAATTCATTTTTCCAGAAAAACACACACACACACACTAATCCCCCATCTGGGTTTCACAAAATTCGACCATTAGAAGTTGTTTGAATATTGTAAGAGTTTTAGAAGATCATCATGGCACCTAAACAAGTAAGCATCTGCAATTAATTAACTTAATTAGGGTTTAATTAGAGTGTTTGATTCGAATTGCAAGTTAGGTCACTAATTTGGGGGTTTTTGATAGAATTCGAATTAAGTTGTAATCTTTTAGAATTAAGTGGGTAATTGATATAGGAATGCATTGCAAAAAGAATTGTAGTGATTGATTCAACATGGAATGAGTATTAGATGATTGAATTTTCAGATTTAATTAGGTTGTGCCATTGAATCAAATTAAGTTACAATTGATGATTCCTAGTTGGTAGATGATGTGTTTTTAATGAATTTTAGATGCCACATTGTTGATTAGAACAAGTGATTGAGAATTGAAGTTAAGATTGATAGTTCTAAGCAAGATGAATATGTGATGATTGGAAGTTTTGAATGCAAATTAAGAGCAATTTGAGGATGTGGGAATCATTGGTGATGTTAGAATGCAGTTTAGGAGTGAATTGGAATTAGAAGAATCTAGTGGGAAATAGATTGGAAGGCCAAAGCCTTCTGCAGGTTGATTAACCGATTCGGTTGCGAGCTGCAACTGAACGGTTGGAGTGAGGTCGCGAGAGGAGCCGGATCGGCTGCTCCTCAACCGATCCGGTTCCACGTTCTGTTTTGGAAAATTTTAGATTTTTGAACTAGACCTTAGAGGCTTCTATAGACCTTATCGTTTGTTCTAACACTCTTATATTGACTTATATTTGTGATTTCCATGATGATATTGCATGTTTCTAACCGCTAATCCTTTGATTATGTTGTGAAGAATGTTTTAGGAAAAGGGGTTGCATCACGAACCCGAGGAGCAAGAAGAAAGGAAGAAGAAATGCCAATCCCAGAGTGTCACGCGAATCTTCTTTGGAGACGAGAGAGTGATGATCGTCGAAAGTGTTTCAATGATATTTTGCTATCTATTGGGGGAAACAAGGTACACCGACCTAGGATTATTAATTAGAAAGTATTGCAAGGATTTGGTTGCCATGAGGTTTTAGAGGATAAACTGTTGGTGAGAACGTTATGGAACAAGCAGATTCTAACTACAGAAATGTGGAAGAGAGTTCTCAACATTAATGAGCCTATATACAAAGAATGGTGTTTAGAATTTATGTGTTCCTTCGAAATGAAGACAGATATTACACCTATAGGAGTTTGCTCGGATAAATGTATTACTTTCCGGCTAGGTGATCAAGCACATGTTGTCACGATATGGGAATTTGGTAATCTGTTAGGATTATATTCGGATGAAGATTTGAGAAATCAGGATTTTAAATACATAATTATGTTGAGTGATAGGAATAAGGAAGGATTTGATGAAAACAAGTTTTGGAGAAAAATAAGTACGGAAAGTAAGCTAACGTATGGTGAAAGTAGAGTCTCGTCAATTAGAAAGCCACTTTTGCAAGTGTTTCACAGGATAGTAGTTGAGTCTCTTCTACACAGGGCGCATGATGTGGACAGAATTTTCGAGGATGATTTATGGGTGCTATTCACTTTTGAGGAAAGACATCCGTTAAGATCACTAGATGTAGCGTGGTTTATTGCCAAACACCTTCATAAAAAGGCCGCATTAGGGAGCGTAAATTACATTTGTGGAGGACACTTCATTACTAGGATTGCAAAAAACCTTAGTTTATTCAACCCAATGGGAATGGTTTTGTTTAGCGAACCAATTATGCCCGAAAGTACGGAAGCTGAAGGATTTGCTCATTTGAGAGATATAGGAAGTGGAAAGCTTGAATGATTACCAGAGGTACTCGACATAGTGCCTTTAAGAACGTGGATTTGATCGTGGATCATTCTTGGATTGTGATTTAAAAAACAATGCTTATTGTGTGTCGAACAATATTATCTCTATCTCTATCTCTTAACTATTTCTTTAGGATGATTATCATACTTTGTTTATTCTTATTTTTAAGTAGCGTTTGGATTGTTTGTTTGTTTTGTTTTGTGTATTGTGCATATTTTGCAGTTTTGTTTGCAGGATGGATGTGACAAAAGCTTATTGTTGGTCAATATTTGGAGTTGGATAACTCACATGCTTGCTTATGACCCAATATGCATATTGCATATTCTATCCCGTGGTATCTTTTTGACTATTTCTTTTTCCCATTTTCTTTACTTTGAAGTTCATTTTATTACATTGAGGACAATGCAAAACTGAAGTATGGGGGAGGGAAGAAAATAGAAAAAAAAAATGATACGATTTTTAAATTTTAGTTTTTAGTCTTATTTTTCATTTTTAGATAAACTTTTTGGATTCAAGTAATTAGTAAAAAATCGCCCTTGGTTGTCTAGTTGTTTTCACACGTTATTAAGATATATTAAAAGAACAACTTGGGTATTTCAATGGTAAAATGAGGTTTTTGAAAATTCTTGATTTGAACCAAATTACGAAAGTAATTCATTTTGGATCCGATAGCATTTTCTAGCACGCATTATAGCCTTTTTCCACTAAATTGTGAGGTTTCTTTTTGTATAAAACACATCTTTTGTTTTATTTGCTATGAGTGTGCCGGTGACTATGTCGATTCTATAACTTGTACTTGTTATGCATTACGGTTAAAATCACTCTCGAGTGAAAAAAATATGTTCAAATGATAAGAGGCATCGTAGGATTTAACCCAAATGGCCTTCCATTTTACATTTAATGTTTTTTGCTAACCACCTCGGTTAGTTAACCACCTTATATGGACCCATTTGTTAGTGCTCAGTTTTAGCACTAGATACCCCTAGTTACACCCTTCGAGCCAATCTTTTCATTCTTGTTAAAATCCAGAAAAATACAAAAATATTTTACACCTTAAACCTTAGCCAACTCATGTCATGTCTATTGGTTTGTTGCTAGTTGTTTGGAGTGTTGGATTATTTTTTATGATTATGAAGAAGCTACACTTTGTCATATGTGTGTACCATTCTCCAACAAAGATGAAGGAGACGTCTTTCTCGTTAGTATTTTTTGTGGTGTATGCTTATAATAAGTGTTGGGGAACTATATATATGAATATATATATATATATATATATATATATATATATATATATATATATATATATAGGGAAGGGATCGGGTGGGTTTCAAGCTTTTAAGTAGGGATGGTGCATAAATATCACAGTAGCTTTTTAAAAAAAATTCAAAAAAATCTGAAAAAATTAAAAAAATAAAGAGGATGATAAATTATTAAGAATCGCTGAAAAAAATTTCAAAAAAAAAATCGTTTTCATGATTAAAGGTATTGTGATATTAAGGTCGATTTTGACTTTTGTAAAAAAGTCAAGATCTGATCTTAATGTCACATTCACTTTTTTTTTAATACAAATTGTTAATATCACACTAACTTTTTTTTTTTTGATATCACACTACTTTTTTGTTTTTTACTAATATTATTAATATCACCGTTCCTTTTTTAATAAAAAAATGTTAATATCACGGTTCTTTTTTACTATCACAGGATCTTTTTTTCTTTTTTTAATATAATTGTTAATATCACCGTAACTATCATATGCTTTTTAATAAAATTGTTAATATCATAGTAACTATCATATGTTTCTTAATATCAAGGTTCATCTTTACATGTAAAAAACTTAAATATCACAGTTGGTTTTATAATATCATCATTTTATAATATCACAGTTTCATAATATCACACTAATACTCATAATATCGTTAATATCACGGTAGAACTCATAATCAAGAAAACAAAAAGTGCTCAGAAAAATCTAAAAAAATAAAAAAATGAAAGAAGATAACAATAGTAAGGTTCGCTCAAAAGGAAAAAAATTAAAAAAATCGTTTACATGGTCAATTGCTACCGTGAAGTTAGCGCAGATCTTGACTTTTTTACAAAAAGTCAAGATCAGATCTGAAATGGGTGGTCCAGATCTATCCGTACGTCCGCACTAAAATTAAAAATCCGCACATGATCCTCACTATATATATATATATATATATATATATATATATATATATATATATATATATATATATATATATATATATATATATATATATATAGTTAGGATCAAATAAGAAGATTACTTAAAATAAGAAGTAATAAGAAGAACTATAACCGCAAATCCGAGATGCACCGACCTAAATTAGATGCATCCCTATAATCTTAGATGCATTATAACGCACCATAGTGTGTTTTCTAGGTTTTAATCAGATGCATATACGTATATTAGATGCATTTCATGATTTCTCTTATTTTTTGTTCCTCTACACGTGCCAAAATCATGAAAATCAATTTGCACCATCTATACATCAAATTAACTTTCAAAACTCAAGATGTTGCATCTATATGAATAGAAATGCATCTAATGCAAGTCGTTGCGTCTCAAATGCATGGTTTTGGTCACTTCTCACCACTTCTTATTTTAATTTACTTCTTACTGGATCCCTACTCTATATATATATACTAGGCGAGTACCCGCGCCTGGTGGTAGCGGTTCCTAGCGGCAGACAATTAACGATATGCGATGATAGAGTGGTGCGTGGTGTAGTGGTCCGGTGGTGGTGAGGATGGTGGTTGATGAGATGTGTGGAATAGGAGAGCATTTTGTATGTGTTTTTGAGTGAGTTGTGATAAGAGAGTATTAAATATGACTTTACATATGTCTTTCTCTCTCATTTGACCATTTCACTTTTCCACTTTTCCACTTTGACTATTTTTCCATTTTATGTAGTGTATATATATATATATATATATATATATATATATATATATATATATATATATATATATGGTTATAGCCAATGTGCTATATGAAGAATATTGATTAGCCAATGAGCTAAATTGAGTTATATGTTTAGAGATCGATATGTGAAGAAGAGGAAAATTTAATCATTTTCGGGATTGCGGTTTGTATGATGGTTAGCAACATGGAGGTTTAGACTTGACTTTATTTTTCTTTTTAAAAGCAATTTCATAAACCATCCCATGCCTTATCCATACCATTTATAAACCCGAAGCCTTAACATTATAACCCGAATCAAAGCCCTCTTTGATGAATTTATTTTATTTGTTTTGATACTTGTACAAGCTTGTGGTAAAAAGCATTGATCATGACTAGGCATTGAGTGATTTACATATACCCACCAATATATGAGTGTTGAGTGAATTCTTAAAATCATTCATGAGGTGTTTAGTTGTGTTATCTAAAGTTATTTGGTTCATTTTAAAGTTTTCACATATTAAAAGCAAATTAATAATTATTTCTTTTGAGATGATTGTTAAATTTTCTAAACCACGGTATCAAGACCATTGAAATCAATTTTTGCAAATGTTAGACCTACTCGAGGGCAAGTAGAACTTAAGTATGGGGGAATTTGATAACGCTCAAAATGAGCATGTTTTTAGTAGCGTTATTGTTGGTTTTGTGTATGATAATCGGCTATATTTACTCATAATTGTTGCAAAAGTGCAAAAGATGCGTATTTGTATGTGAATGTAGCCAGGTATCGCAAAAGATGAAGAAATGAAGATTTCATGCACATTTGGAGAATTGTCGAGGAAGGAAGTCAAGTAAGGAAGCTCTTGGACTCAATGATTAGGGAACGCAATGATTTCTAAGTATCTACAACAAGTAAAGATCAAGTTTCGTCTTGGAAATCAACAACGAAAACAAAGAAAAAGGAGCTAATCAAGAAAAGTCAACAAAAGTCAAAATTGGGAATAGGAGAGACGCCCAACCGATCGGTTGGATCCCGCGATTGATTCGGTTGGGCTTATGGTCAAAAGGAAACCGATCCGGTTGCGTTACAACCGATCCGGTTGCCAAGCCTGGAGTTACAACTTTTGTTATTTAATGTTGCCTTAACTCCCCATAATCATTGGAGGCCGATCATTTCATGTTATTAACTTGTATGGGAAATTTTTAGCCAGTTAGTTAAGGTTCTTTAGCTATAAAATGAACCTATACTTAGTAGTCTAGGTGTGACACAACAAAAAGTGTAATAGTTTACACCAAAGCTATTACCAAACCTTATTATTCATCCCAAAAGTCTTGTTACTGCTGTAAAACGTCTAGGAGATTGGAGAGACGAATTCTCATCCATTGTTTGATCATTCGGAGTTATACGGTTAAGCTAGACGATTGGAGGCGTGTGGTTGCTATATTCCATGATTTCTAATTCTTGTAATCCAAAAGTTTAGGTATTTTATAGAACTTGTTATGAATTTCTATTCTCTTGAATTATTCGAATTACCTTGTTACTACTTGTGTTTTGTTATGATTGTCATGGAGTAATTCTTGAATATACTTGTGTGTAAGGATGTAGGAAATCATACTAGTGTTCTTATATGTGATGCATGTAAATGATCTTGTTTAAATGAGTTTGTTGGAAAACTACTAGTCTTGTTTGATTTGTCGGTAAAACATGTTTTAAGAAAACGGACCAAAAGGATTTCTCTTGTGTTTTATTCCAAAAAGTTAAGTGACAAACTAGTATGGGGATATGGTGATTGACACCCACCATGTTTACTTATTGAAACAAGACTAGAAACATTTTCATCACGAAAGGTCGAAAGATTCGTAGGAACAAGTTTAATAAGAACATTTTGCAAACAAATGGATTTTCTAAAGGATAATCATTAGGATAAGGACCGAAAGGATTACCTATATGTTATTTTTCTTAAAATTATTTTACAAAACATAAACCATGGGTTGGAAATCATTTGCTTATGATTTGTACATCACATCAAGAGTTTACACCAAGCCTTCATGAACACTTTCTATGATTGCCTATAGATTTCACACAAGTATATGTTTCTTAATATTGATTTTCACAAAACCATAATTTTTGAGAGAGCCTTGACAAGCTTTCTTGTTACCAATCTTTTAAAACAAATTAAAACGTAAATCTCTTGGGATGATCTCGACTTACCCACCTTTGCTATCGTGAATGAGTATACTTGCTCGTATGTGTTTATAGTAATTGCCTGATAATTCGTGTTTATAAATTTTTAAAACTTGCACACGGTGAGCACATCAATATATAAACTTGTAAATAAAACTAGAAAATATAGATAATAAAGGGTTTTTATATTAAATATTTGATAACAAGACTCACCTTGTTATTCGATATTTAAAAGGTAACTAACGTCTTAAAATAGAAATGTTTTGTAATAAATGAGTTATGAAATGTTTCGAGGGCACGTTTACCGAAATGTGTCATTTATGAGTATTTAATACCCATTTTGTGTTATGCATGGGTTACGGATAACTTGACATTAATAGCGTAAATCCACGTGGATAGCGAACTTATTAGGTTGACGAATCTAGTAAGAGTCCGTTATGTGCGTAGGATAGCGTTATTAATGGGTGAATTATCCTTATAACTCGTTAGGATGTGACTGATTTTTGGGATAATAAGCGACATAAATAAATGGTTGATTTTATCGAGTTGACGAATTCGATAAGATCTAACGATTTATTTCGAAACTTATTAAACTATAAAGCTTATCGCTTAGACGTCTCATTTTATCGTTATGAGTCACATTCTTAGTGCATTCATGGAGTCTTGTCGGGTCGATACCACACACATGATAATAGCTGTTATCTGCGTTGCTAGTGATTATTTGTGCTTTACTTGTTTGAGGTGAGTTCCATAGCCCCACTTTTATCTCTATTTTTAACTAAATTGGGGTGAGAAATCATGCTACTCTTTTTGGACCTACTTAAACTCTTTTGATTTGCTTATGTGCTGACTAGTATAGATAGATATGTGGTAGATGTTGCCTTATTCTACGGTAGAAATCATTTGCTATAACTATGTTTCCTAGCTAAGAATAGATATCTACTCCGACCTAGTCTAGGGTAGCATTTGTTCTAGGCCTTGCTACGACTGTGTTGGCTAGAGTCGCTTGGGGCCCTGCTAAGATCTCGTTCGTGTTGTTGGTATGTGATTTGAATGTTTATTGTGTATATATCTTAGTCTCGCATAGCAAATAAACTCTTACAGGTCCACTATTGAATTTTTACTTAAACCTATGAACTCACCAGTGTTAGCTGACCTTTTAGCATGATTTTCTCAGGTAATTGGGTTGATGTTTGGAATGCTTGTTCTATGGAGGCTTGGCAGAGAGGCATGGTTGAAGGATCATATTTAAACTCTGATAACATTATTTGGACCTATTTTATAATTTATGTTGGGCCTTATATTTGACTATTTTGGGATAATTGTAATCGGATAATTAATTATGGGATTGGTTGAGAACTATTTATGATTATCTTGTTTTCCTATACTTGTGTGATGTACCAATCCAGTAACACCCCGAAAGCTTGTTTAAGTCTTCCGCTGTACCGAGATTTAGGGGTGTTACAACTAAGGCTCAAACTTGTAGAGGCTTGATCCTTTCCTTCCGACTTAAAGTATCAACTACGACATTCACCTTCCCATGGTGATAACGAATTTCAAAATCATAATCACTCAGTAACTGTTAGGAATTAGAAATTCCATAGTGAAGTGTCGGTCACCCCAAATATAATCTAGCATAAGTTAGCTCGTAGACATATCGCTAGTTACGTTATTCAGTAGTGAATTAGTTAGTTATTAGCTTAGTTATTAGTTTAGAGTAACACCGTGGAGGAAGGACGGGTCTTTACCCACTGTATACCTGATCCACAGCCCGACAGGAGGGCGTATTATCTATAACTATAAATACCCCTTCCATCCTTGGAAGGGGTGGTGCTTCTTCATAATCTAACCTTTCTTTTGTTTTTACTTTCTCTCTCAAGAACACCCTCTCTACTCTCTTCATCTCTCTAAACATGGCATACTTGTTTCATCATGATCCTAGACCACCCGAATCATCAAACAACATAAAAAGTGTGATCCTAACAATTGGCATCAGAGCTCAGGTTATGTTGTTTTTTATTACTCGTGTGGTTTTTGACTTGTTTTAGCATGCGGTTTGTTATGGTTTTAGATGGTTGGATGCGGTGTTTTGTTGCTTGAGTCGTATGGCTTTTGGATACAAATGGGTTTGATGTTGTTATGTTTGATACTGGTTTAGTTCACATTTGTATAGAATCTGATCATGCTGAATTAGACTGTTTAAGATGGCTATTGGTTTTAGTTTGACATAGTCAAAAACTGTTTTTTCACGAGTTATTACTGCGTTGAAACTGATTTGATCTACTGATTGGTATAACTGTTTTTTCGTGAGTTATTATGATGCTTTAACTGGTCTTTAAGTCGTCTTTTTAAGTTGATTGAATGTGATGCTTCGATGCGATTTGAGGTAATATTCATGGATGCGGTTTGAATGTTGGTCAGTGCGGTTTGTCATAATTCTGTCCAGATTCAATGAACCTAAAGCGGTTTGACTGTTTCATTACTGCAGTTTGTCCAAAAAAATTTAGTGCGGGTTGACTCGAAAAGTCAACTGCGATTTGTTATGTATGCGGTTTGACAGTTCAAAAAGTACGTTTTGACGCCTTTTTCTATGCGGTTTGTCATGTTCAAAATGTGATGCGTTTTGATGTATAAATGATGCGATTTGTTGAAAAGTCAAATGGGAAGTGCGTTTTGACGCCTTTTCTATGCGGTTTGTCATGTTCAAAATGTGATGCGTTTTGAAAGAAAATAAGATGCATTTTGACCACTATAACAGTTGAAAGCGGTTTAAAGGTGAAGATCAAGAATAAACAAACATCAATCAGCAAACATCATAGATTATTCAAGAGCATCTATGTACACCCTGCAACTAATTCAACCACAACAAAAAAATTCAACATCATCAACTACATCACTCCAAGGCTGTCCTATACCAATTCTATCCTAACCTTTAACGTTCATTCTCTAGACATAACATATGATCTCAGAAATTAAGTTCGTGTATTTCATGCGATTTCAAGACCTACAACAGATCTAAAACACGAATCTTATATCATCACAGATCTTAGTTTACCACTTACTTTACTCAACAAACCTAGACTCAACTCATCATTTCAAAATCAATTAATGTATTATAGATCTCAGATCTCAGATCAAGTCAACGAAGGGTTTTAATCTCATTCAAAAATGTTTTCGTTTCTCTTATAACATCACTGATCCAAGGTGAAGCTGTGCTTTGTGTTACATATCCGAAACCCAAAAGAAAAGTTTTATCTCAAGATTGTGATAAACTTTCCTAGTTTCGTTTGACAATCAATTTATCATAAGTGTTAAACTCAAATCGTAAGTAACATCATGACCACATTTGATCTCAGTCTTTTTTTCGTTATATTCATAAAAATATTGAGACTCTTGAAGGTCTATAAAATGAATGTAAAAGATCCTCATCGATCTATATTGAGGTATTGCTCCTCTTAATATCCGAACAATTAAGAAAGAAACAAAAACATTAAAGCCTTTGTTTTTCTTGTGTTCGATGTTTAACAAAATGTTCCATCACAATAAGCACTTACCTGAAGAACCTCGACTGTAATACATCAAAGGAAAGTGTTCTCATATGCTACGGATTTATTTTTGTGGATGGCACAATCAATCAGGCTTCATGGATGATGGTTATGAGATGATCGGTTATTGATAAAATGTGAGACGTAATTTTTACTCAGATCTGTTTTTGACTAAGTATGATCGAATAATTAGGAGGGGGCGGATTAAGAGAGAAATTAGGGTTAAGTTGTGAGGGGTTTTAGGGATTGAAGTGGTTAAGTGGAGTTTTATATCCCCGAAAAATTAGGGCTAGTGAGTTGTTGGATCCGGATAGTGTTTTGTTACTACAATGTGGGCTGAAGACAGAATAATGTTGCATTGGGCCTCATCTGAGTTTATTTTTGGGATCAAATGGACTTGCGTAATATTGGTATGAATGAAACTGTACCTCGTGTGAAAGCAGATTTGGACATGGGATAATTAATTCGGATGGGCTTATGCGGATATGTAATATGTGCATGCACCTTATACGCTCTAATGGATTAATAATGTGAAATATCAAAATTTGTATTTTCTATACAATTTTTTGATAAAAATTGACATTAAGTGTTAGATAGAGTAGTATTGTGGCTACAAAATTTTCACAAGGATATATCTCACGGCTAGACTCTGCAACCCTTATCAATTATGATTACGGAGATATTTTGATAATGAGATGTGTCTTTTTGATGGAATGGATTGGATGATATTTTGATGGGCTGATTTGTTAGGATATTAAAATTGGGTCGAGTGGAGTGACAATGACTAAGACCGGATAAGGGCCTGAATTGATATCCGATGTGCGGTCTAATTTATCTTGAACCGGATAAGATATAAATTGGATTGGGCACATGTTTTGAACAGGTTCAAGATAAAAGTGTACATTTGGGCCGGTCGATGATTATTCTGTAATTTGAGATGTGCGAATTGAGATTTGATGATAATGCGATTTGATGATGAGATTTGTTGCGTTATGAGATTTGATGATGAGAGTTGTTGAGCTATGCGGTTTGGTACTTTGGTTTATACATCTTCACAAAGAATACTATTTCACGGCTAGAATTGTTTGTTGAACAAAGTTGACTACGGGGTTGGTTGTTCGGTATTTCTCATTTGGCTTTGAAGTGAAAGTTTCCGGGCGTGTTTACTTATTTTGTTTTCTTTCTTTCTACCCTTCCGCGAAGATGACTAGTTTGGGCGTTTATTGAATGTGATAAAGACTTGGCTATCTAGTTACTTTTGTGATTCTTTCTCGCTTATCCCACAAAGTAGCTATCACTTTCGGTGTCTCACGCTGTTGAGGATTCGTCAAGAGGAATTGTACATTGGGTACACCGTTTCTTTTTCACAAGGATTAGTACAAGCTTAAGTAACAAATCTAGGGAATTCTATTTCATGCTCAAGTTTGGTATATCGAATTTACTTCACCAAATGGTCACATCAATTTTCGACAGAATTCGTGAATGATGTGTTTACCAAAGGGTTTGTTGGATGGGATGTGATCAACAATTCCCATGATATATTCAACGCCACAGAATGTTAATGATACTTCACAGTCTAAGCAAAATCTTTCAAGAATCTTCAATGTCACTCATAATCTTTCAAGATGTTTGCTTATGACAAGAACTTTTCGTGCAAATGGTCGTACACATTATGATGCTTCCGAAAGTTCGAAACCATCATGGGGGAGAAACGTGTACGTTGTTTTACGGACAACCTCCAGGGGGAAGTAGTTTATACTACTTGACTTAGTATGGTTTGTGAAGTTGTCTACATATGGGTAAAGAATTGTTGATGATATTGTTGATGATGAAGAAGAATCGTTGATGAACAGCTGCATGTTCCCCTAAAACAGTTATTCACCGAAACCAAAGTTGTCATAACACATTCAAGCTGACATTGTTTACGGTTTAGTCTTGATTTTGTAAAATCCCGCGAAAGAAACTATTTCTCGGTTTAAATCATATACTTGTAAATCCCGTGACAATGGAAACATCCTGGTAAAAGTAAAGTGCATTTCCGGATCTTTCTTACGGTTTATTCTTGGTTTTGTAAAATCCCGTGAAAGAATCTATTTCTCGGTTTAAACCATAGAATTGTAAAATCTCTTAATGATGGAACCATCCTGGAGAAAGGAGAAAGTATTTTTGGATCTTATCTGATGATGGTGCTATGGTTTCTACTTCGAAGAAGGGATAAAGGGTGTACTTCATGAATTGGGTGATTGTTTGGATTGTCTTCTTGGCAGTTTGGTTATTTCAAAGTTTTATGGGGTTATATGCTTTTAACCATGGTCGGGATGAAACCATTATCATAGTTCACTTAAAACGTAAAAGGAGGCTAGATTTAAGCTTTTAACCACAAGATGTGACAACGACGTTAATTTAGTATTATTTATTTGAGGTTGAAGTGAAATATCACGGGCGAGTATACTTAGTATCTGAAGGTATCGGGGATGGTTGGATAAAGATTCTTCGAGATCCTTGTTCGAGCTTTTAATATTTTCAAAAATGAAGACTTGAAAATCTAGTTATTTTTGGGTGATTTTTCTTTTTCTTTTACCACTTGGGGGGATTGGGCTCTTACCACCACAAAATAACTATCATTTTAAGGAGTTATGTTGTAGTGCTCAGTGTCACATTTACTTGTGGATTTTCAAGAGGTGATGTACGTCTTCTACTTGATGGTTGGTTGGATGAAGAGTATAGAGTACTTATAGATTCAATGGAGGATGAACTCTCGGCACCGCTCTTTGTTACATATGTGCAAGTTTAAGTCACGAGTTCGGGTTATTTTACTTCAGGGTCAAATTCATCATATTGGGTTTTCTCCATCAGCTGTCACGACAAAGAGCCTACTGAATGATAATGGGGTTGATTATAAGTTTGCCAAGAGTAGATGAAAAGAGAGAGATAATGACGTTTGAACACAACAGTTCAAGCCTCGTACTCTAAAGAAAAGAAATGTGTACGTTTCAGTGCGCATTATCTTCGAAAGAAGAGAAATCTTCTTATGACGTTTGAACACAACAGTTCAAGCCTCGTACCCTAAGAAAAGAAAAGTGTACGCTTCAGTGCGCTTTATCTTCTGAAGAAGAGAAATCTTCTCACTTATGACCATTCTCATCAAAATGCTTCATGCTTTTTCCATGCGCACTCAATCACCAAGTGAACCGAACTACCGTTGATTGTTTTCTTATTCCACTTGCTCAATTATAATGACGATGGCGACATCATATGCAACTTTTGAGGGGGAGAAGTGTGAAAAGAGTACATTTGGATGATACTCACTTGTTTTAATCAAGAATGGCAACTTCGTATGCAATTCTTGAGGGGGAGAAGAAGTGTGAAACTGCTGCATGTTGAGTTATATATGAGAATATATGGTCATACGGCTCCTAACTCATAGAAGAACCGAGCTTCTTCTTGTCAGGTCATCTTCATCATGTCTTCAATAGAGATGATGGTGTACAGATTAGTTCCACGTGTTCCCTTTAAAAGTTCAACACCATCTAGTTCTCTAACGAAGCAAGAATGTTTTCTAAAGGCCACTTCTAGATCAGAGTCACAGAATTGACCAACAGAGAACAGATTATGACCAACAGATTAACGAAGCAAAAGTGTTCCTCTAAGAGCCGTTGGTTGACATCTTCTCACGGATTGATGAGTTTAACGACAAAGTGCTTCCAGTTGCGGGGCTGATTTCCTTGATAAACATCTTTCTGTTCTTATTTGATTGGGAGGGATTTGAGTTAAGGGGATTTGCTAAATATATGTTAACGTGAATGCATTTGGTGAGAAGAAGATGTTAACATTCTATTCCTAAAACGGACAATCTAGAAGGAGGTCGAGTCTACAGTCTGTTCTACACTTTCTGCTGCGTGTTAGAAGACTAAAGACGAGTTGCATTTGATTATCTAAAGACTTCTTCTTAATTCAATCATTTATTAAAAGATTGTCGGTTTAGGGGAGAGCACTAATTGGGGGAGAGTGAAAAGTCAAATTTAATCCCTAATTAGACTTGCTCACATTCTACTTCAGCAAGTTGATTCTCACAAGCCTTCAAGTGTTCTTCTCAAAGATTTCTAGTATACGGGCTTATTATGTGTTGTTGATTCTGAAGTATCAAAACCAGCAAGGGGGAAGGAGACACACATCTAAATGTGAGTAAACTTGATGAGCTTAATACTTCTAAGTGATTGAAGATATCCCGAGAAGACAAATGTCATTACCGCATAGAAACTCAAGGTTTGACTCATGGCGCTTAGTGTTCTTATTCCAACTATGTGGGGGAAGAGATGGAAGAGATAGTTTCTGGTGATAAAAGAGGTACACAAGTGTGTGATGATTTCGATGATATTGCAATCATCAGGGGAGAGAGATTGTGTACATTGGTGGCGCTCAGCTGTTTCACTTGAGAGCTTAATCAGTGATTCAGAGATATAATCACTTATTCCGGAGTTGACATCCGCAGAGATAATCAGTGATTCGGCCTGCTACTTCAATGTTATCAGTTATCCTCTCTTTGGACATTCGGGTACTTCGGGTTCTTGGGCTTCATACACTTTCTTCAGGGGAGAGAAAAGTATACATCGGGGTTATTCTTTGGCTATCGGACTTAATCTGCTACTTCGATGTTATAAGTTTCTCTGTCTTTTGGCATATGTGTATTCGGGTTCGTGAGCTCTATTCTAAGAGACTGGCTGCATCAATTCATCTACTTGGGGGAAGTGGTCTCTTGATACCTTTTGGTATGCATCACTTCAGAGTTCAGTGTAAAAGAAATTTGAGAAGAATCTTTCAAGCATGGGATGATACGTTGCTGTTCTATTGGATGATATTACCCCGAACGAAGAATCACGATGATTATTCTTAAAAGGAGCAGCAAGATCGATGATAATGGTGTGCTTCTTTGTGCACCTAGCTAAGGCAAGCTTGAAATAGAGCTTCGAATATGCTCAACAATAGGATTTTCGGTTTGGGGGAAGCTACCAAAGTCTCACTTTCAGAAGGCTCAATTTCTCTCTTCGATTCAAGAGCCTTGGAAGCTTTGGTGGTGAAAGTTTAAGAGATGATGACTTCTATCTTCTACAACGGGGCTGTTCGATATCCTTATCTCGGTACTCGTATCATCATCCTTCTTAAACTATATCATCTAAACTATCTTTGTAAATATTTATCAAAAAGAAAATACAAATATATAAAACCAGCAAAACAAAATAGAAAAATATAAAACCAACAAAAACCCATAAAATCAGAAAATTTAAAAAATACCAAAAATATGTTTTCTCAAGACATGTCTTCTGGTATCGATAACATCTACGGTCTTAGAAATGTCATTCAATAATAGCACGGGACCATAGATGAAGTTCGAGCAGAAGGTGTAAATATTCTTTTCAAAACATGTCTCTAAATATGGCTTGCAGTTACTTCAGACTGTAACCCGTGCTTAAACTATGGTTTTCTATTTTTCCTGATAGCAACCCGCTCTTCAAGAAAGGAAAGTGTTGCGCTAAACCAATTTTCAAATATTTCGTGCACTTATCCTAAAACATAATGAGGAAAGTATGTCAAAGAACTGCTGTTCCTACTCAAATATTTTTCCTTCTAAAATTCTTCAGAAAAATATTTGTTTTAACAAAATGGTGGTAAATGAGTTGCTTGAAAATCAATTAGAATATGAGTTTTCATAAATTTGCAAACTCAATCAATGACTTCAACAACTTTAAAACTTTTCAGAAAATGAGTCATTGATTGAGGGGGAGTATGTTTTCAAATCTATATCATCTAACGGGCTTATCTAATTATCCTACGTGCTTAACAGAAAAAGATGTTTGCCTATGTTGAAGGACTAGGAATCTAGGATATTATTGTTAGGATTAGATGATTAGAGTTTGATGAACACATAATTCCCATGCCTTTGTATGATCTAATTGATATGTTAAATTGACTTTTTATTAGTCGATTGCTGTTTGGGTGATGTCGACCACCATATATCTGTATGTATGTTTACTAACGTATGCAGATATCATGGTATAAAAGAATGTTCCCTATCCGGATCCCACAAAAGAAGATGATTGGATGCCGAATGGAAAGGGCAACTATTTCTTGGGTCGACAAAAGAAGAAACGGAGCTTAATTGGACCTCTATGGAAAGTTGACCTAACAAATGCACCGTCAGAGGTCTCACTGCATCAGCAGACGATTTTCTTCCAGCCTTACAGAAACAACAAAAGTAGCTTAACCACCTTACGTATCTTTGTGCAGGAAAAAGTAGTGGATGATACCATTTTTTAAAACAATTTTGTAATTATTGTTTTTGAAAATGAAAAAATATTTGTTTGAAAATAAATTGGACTAAATTTTGGAAATCAACCGGACTTCATTTTTAAAAACTTAAGTCACTCAATCAATGACTACGGTCATGGATGGGGAGAGTAATTTCAAATTAAGTATTTTCAAACAATATATCATCATTAAAGTCCGTTTGTACAAAAAAAAAGTGGTGATCTAAAGATTTAATGTTATGTCATGGTATGATTTTCTTTCAAACTCAAAGATCTTACAAAATGAAATTTTTTCTGTTCTTGTTTGATTGTGAAATTGTTTTATTTTACTTAAAGATCTCTTAAAAACTATCATACCTGACACTAACAATCTGTAACGTCGAAATATGGGTCCTTATCAGTCAATTTTCAAAATTAAATCAGGCCACGTCTTTCCCCAAACTTTTCTAAATAATTTAAATCTATTGGGATCACAAATCTCAAAAGGTTTGAAATTTTTGATCGGGGGAGAGATCGTGATTTAAATCTCTAATCTGTTTTAATCCTTTAAAGGTACTCCTGCCTCCATGTGCCAAACGATTTCAATATATGATTCACATGATTGAGGAGGAGCATTTATCCAAAAACAAGATGAGTATTTAAACTAGGCCACATTTTCTCCCATGTTTTCTAAACCTTATTAAATAACTTGGGATCCAAAATCTCAAAGGGTTTGATATTTTTTATCAGGGGAGAATTTGTGATTTAATTGTGAAATATGATAAAAGGTGATCATTTGATTCAATTGTGCAGGCTGCTCTCCCATATGTGCTAAACGCTTTCGAATCTCGAAGCACATATTGAGGGGGACCATTTCAAAAGAAAATAAACTATCAAGGTACAAAAGCTTTTATGTTTTAACATAAGTACCTTGATTGATTTTCTAATGGTTTTCTGTATGGCAATGTGATCGTGAAAGTACTTCAAAGAACTCTTTCCTCTATGTGTTAAATGATTTCAAATAACCAACGCACATATTAAGGGGGAGAATTTACCAAGAAAATCAAATGGCTTTTTCCACGGAAAGTGTGATCAAGAAATTATTTCAAAGAACTCTTGCCTCCATGTGCTAAACAATTTCAAAATCATATGCACATGTTGAGGGGAGCATTTTCTAAATGATCAAAAACAATTAAGGTACAAAATGTTTTGATTTCATATTACAAGTACCTTGATTGATTTTTCCAAATGATTTTTAATTGGTTTCATGAAGAAAAGAACAATACAAAAAGACTGACCAATTTACTTTATGCATGGTGTTATAAGGATGGTTAGGTTAGGTATTCGTTCCCACGATCCCGCCGGAGCCGGAGGGATCTACCCAGGGACAATCTACTAGATAGTGTAAAGTCCTTAGGTATATTGAAAAAAGGAGAAAATGAGAATATGGGAAGAGTGCCGACTGAGATTGAGCTAGAACTGGAATAAACCCAAAAAGGTTCTAGTTATGAAGTCTCGGTAAGCACTGAAGGGGTTGAAGAATGAAAAAGAAATGAATGTGAAAAGGGTGAAAAGAAATAGCCCTCCAACAATTCAACCTTAGGGCAGTAACCGGGTTCAATACATATGCTACTGGTGGTTACTAAGGTAACACTGGTATTGAAGACAAGACGTCATGGACCCAGTGACGTACTGCACTAAACTTCCCAAGCTACTTAAGTTCCTCTTAAAAGGACTTGTTTCATTCTCACGGGGAACCTACATAATCTATCGACTTTCTCTGAGAGATTGCTGATATTGAAGAAGGAGACCCTCTCCCCAGTCTCCGGCATAGGAAACCAAATATGCACTATTGAGTCTAGATCCAAGAGATCATCCACAATATCTCATTAGGACACAGAATTAAACGAAGACTTGCTGTTTCACACAATCTGGAAAGTAAGAATATATTAAGAGTCCTACGCATTATCCTTGTGGTATTGCCAGAATATCCGAGTGATATGTAAAATATTCACGATGAAAAAAAATTCTCTCTCCCATGGAGAAATCCGGCCGCCTATCCCCATGAATTTCTGGTCAAAAATCCATCCCTTCACGTCCTCTCTACCCTTTTATGATTCTTGTTTCATGATTGGGTATGCAATACACTGATTAGGGTTGTCTTTATTTAATGGGATTGCGGCTGAGATATTTGTTTTATTTTTATGATTTATCTATGGTTATGGTCGATTTCTTTAACCCTTTATATTCTCAATCGTGATTCATCAAGTTTTCTTGTGAATCGCTTTTATTAGGGTTTTGAATCGTATGTGGTTTCTGATCGCACCTATTATTCTTATCATATCTAAAGGTCGATCTTTGATTGGTTATGTGCTTAATGACTTAAAAACCTTTTTAGGTTTTTATTTTTTTGGATTGGTGGAAGTAACCCTTGTTAAGGTTTTGTTTGATGCAAGTTTACCCTGTTAGGGTTTGGATCTCATGTTCTTTGCGGATGTTTGTGTTTGTTAGTGGGTTAAGAGAGAGAGTACGTCAAGTTTTTTCATAGATCCGATGCTGATTGTCTAATTATTTGGTCATGTGATTGAGATTTCTGGAAGTTAGGGTTTTTACCCTATTATCGTCCCTTAATCAAATCATGCTGTTGTATGAATTGTGATTGGGGTGTACTACGGGCAGGTAGGGTTTGTTAACCTTCTAATTGTATTATGATCCTGAATTTATGATGGTTTGATGTTTCTAGGATCTAATACGATGGTTGAATGGATGTTGTGTTGTGGTGTGTCAATCGATCTTAGGGTGTATCTGAAACTCCTACACTGGTTATACTCGTTGTTGCTGGTTTTGAATTCACAGATCTGGAGGTTGGTTAATGTTGATTGCATGGTGATCAAATCGTGTGATGATCAGACCTGGTTGGTGGTGTAGGTCTGTTTTGATGATTGGTTTTGGTAGTTAGGGTTCTTATAACTCTATGATCCACTTCGGGTGGGTCTTTTTTTACATGATTCCTGCTGATTATTCTTGTTATTGATAACGCTACACTCGTCATTCGGGGTCAAAGGAACTTCCTTTTCTTCGAGCAAGTTTTATAACACCCTAGGCAGTGAACCTAATCGTTGTAGTGTAGTATTAGGGTAAGCCACGGGTATTGATATCGTTCTCTAGGGGAATAGGAATGCTAGTGAGAAGTTACTACGCTAAGGTTGGGGTTGAGGAAGATTATTTTTTTATCTTTTTATATTTTTTAAGGAAAGGAAAGGTACGAATCTCGGGGTTTGGATTTGGGGGTTGGTATTTCTACCGATTACTCTACTTATCTAATTATCTAATCTAAGGTGTATGTAGTCTATGTCTACTTATTGTGTGCTCGTATGATGGTTTATAGATGTGTTTACTTAGGTTTTATTACTCCTTAATTATCTCCTATTAATGGTTGAATTGTCACGTCCTTATTCTTAATCGCGTTGTGTGTCTAAAGTCGTAGGGTATGCATTTGTCCCTAACTCTTTGAACTTACCAAAGGGTCTCGTCTACAAAAACCTCTAGGAATTATAAACTCTAACTCTAAGGCACTCTTTGGATGGTTTAGCCTACAAATGCTCTAAGTTTTATAGTCTAAGGTTCACAAAGATTAATCAAGCATTAATTACACAACGAATGACCTATCGCATTACTAGATCATTAACAATTAAGATAAGAGACAACCAATCAATATTCAATAATTAAGTTTCATATTCCCTAAGCAAACACACAAGTAAATTAGCCGGACATGAAGAACATGCAAGCATACACACAAATAATTGAAGACATAATTGAATTAATGAAGTAAAACACTTATCTTGATGTAAGATAGGGTTTGGAACCCTAAAATACTGTACAAGACAGCCTTGGTTCGGTTTAGGTTTTTACTCCAAAAGACTACACACTAAAACTGAAAAATTCGGATTCTATATATAAGATTACAATCGCGACGGCGTCACCTTATGATTTGTGACGCCGTCGGGTCGCCGTCATTAGGGTTTTGTCTTGGCCACGTTAGTCTTGCGACGGTGTCACCTTGTGCTTGTGATGCCGTCCCCTTCAGTCTCTGACGCCGTCTGGATCAAATCTAGGCCGTCTGAGTTGCGCGACAGCCTTCTCTTTTAAAGCCTGACACCGTCACTTGAAAATAAGTAATTTGGCTACTGTCCTGTCGCAGAAGTGCTCCGACGGCGTCGCAGTTACGCAGTGACGTTGTCCCCTTGTATTTCAGCAGCTTGAGTGTCTCGATTCTTGACTTTGGCCATTTTCTTCGTATATCCGCGCCTTTTCGTCCCAATAAGTGTCATTCCAGCAATTTGCCTTCAAGAGACCTAAAAAGTAAAAAGGAACGATATTAAGTAATAACGGATACAAAAGTGATCAAATAAGGGCTTAAACGACCCCTCAAAAAGGTACATTTTAAAACCTTATCAGTTATGCATGCTTCTTGCTGCTACTATTTTATGTATGCTGCTGTGGATCATGATGTGTGGTTCCTTGGATCATTTTCACATGTGATTAAGGTGCCGCGTTGGCTGATGCTGGAAGTTTGGACTACTATAATGACTTGAAGACTCAAGTATTTCTACTTGAAGTGCATTTATTTTTTCTTTCTTTATAGTCATTCTTGTCTAATGTTCAATTATTAGTTATAAGTGTGGTTTGTCACGCTTATATTGTAAGTTATAGGAATGGTGTTTCATTCTTATATGTTCTTATATGAGAGTCTGTAAGTGTCCTAAGGGACTGTGATGAGGGAAGTCACCCTCATCCGTTGTACTTCAATGTTTTCTGGTTAAAATATTTTACCGGGGTGCAGGATTATTCCCCTTTACCCAAAAAAAAATATTCACGATGAAGATGGGAATCCTTCTAGAGCCAACATCAAACAAGCTCTTGGTTGGTGGCATGTGAGATCGGACAGAAACGATGGGGCGATTCATTCTTGAATCAACCTTGGTCCAGGAAATGAATTGACAAATACTTTTGGAAAAACCGTTCGATGTGCAAATCTTCTTTTCTCTAGCACATCGAATGTGTATTCATGTTTTCAAACACAAAAAGTATCTCTGATTGAAAAAATACTTTTGGAAAAACCGTTCGATGTGCAAATATCTTCTTTTCTCTAGCACACCGAATGTGTATTCTCTCTCAAATACAAAAGGTATTTTCGATTGAAAATTGATCTTTCTCATAAAACCTTCGCCGTATTGCAAAAATCTTTCTTCTAAGCAATACGCGATTGTTTTCAAATCAATTTTTCATCAATCAGTGAATCTCAATTTGCTGGTTCACTCACTCCGTGTTGTCTTCTTTGAGAAGTTCCGGTTTGAGAATGGCTAGAACAGCTGTGAAACCCTGTCAAGGAGGTTCTTCGGAACTCTACCTGATCACAGGCATTATTTATACTGATCAACGGGGAACCGTGGTTCTTGCAACTATATTCAACGAAAGTGAACAAAGACACTTTCGTGTGTTTTAGTGCTAACTGTTGTTTGCAGGAACATTGGACGGTTGCAGCTGATCGATATTGAGAAGTCAATTCACAGCCGCATGCTCACACCATTCACACTTAATTGAAGAAAATCATGACAATCAAAGATATACAAAGATGCTTCCGCTACTCTGATGAAAAGATGTCATGATCCAGAAAGTGTGAGCATGTCGGTCCAAATGTCACAACATCACATGAAGGCAACACTACAAAGGGTGATCCAGAGATTTACTGTGGCTGATGATCTCAAATAAAGCTCGAAGATCATCAAGACGTGGATCAGTTAAAGGCCTCCACTGAAAGTAAAAAATAATCGGACTATGAATAGTCACTACTCAAGCACAAAGATTGCGGAATTGAAGAATTGAAGTGTACGAGCTTAGAACAGAAGTCAAAATAGAATTCTAGGATTCGAAATGTAAAACATGGGGTGACCTCCCTTAGGGGGATATTGTTAAGAATTAGAAATTTCATAGTTAAGTGTCGGTCACCCCAAATTAAATCTAGCATAAGTTAGCTCGTAGACATATCGTTAGTTACGTTATTCAGTAGTGAATTAGTTAGTTATTAGCTTAGTTATTAGTTTAGAGTAACACCGTGGAGGAAGGATGGGTCTTTACCCACTGTATACCTGATCCACAGCCCGACATGAGGGCGTATTGTCTGTAACTATAAATACCTCTTCCATCCTTGGAAGGGGTGGTGCTACTTCATAATCTAACCTTTCTTTTGTTTTTACTTTCTCTCTCAAGAACACCCTCTCTACTCTCTTCATCTCTCTAAACATGGCATACTTGTTTCATCATGATCCTAGACCACCCGAATCATCAAACAACATAAAAAGTGTGATCCTAACAGTAACTCTAACCATCTGCGCTACCTCATGTTTAGATCCTTTTGATCCAGAATATGTTGGAGGCTTTTATGATCTGTATACACTATATACTTTTTACCATACAGTTAGTGTCTCCAAAGTCTGAGGGAAAAAACTACATCACCCAACACTAAATCATGAGTTGTGTAGTTTTCCTCGTGAACCTTCAATTGTCTAGAAGCATAAGCTATAACCTTTTCTCTCTACTTAAGTATTGCGCCTAAACGTTGATGCGAAGTATCATAGTAAACTAAAAAGCCTTCGATTCCATCTGACAATGTTAAAATAAGCGCACTACAATGTTTCTGCCTTACGATTTGGAAGGCTTCTTCTTCTTCCTCACCCCATTCATACTTCTTGTTTTTCTTTGTCATTTTAGTTAAAGGCTTTGCTATCTTAGCAAAACCTTCAATGAATCCTCTGTAGTATCCGACAAGACCCAGAAATTGATGAATTTATGTATGTGTTGTCGGTGTTGCCCAATCTTTAATGGCTTCAATTTTGGCAGGATCAACATTACCTTCGTTGTCAATCACATGTCCAAGAGATTATACTGTACGAATCCAGAATTCCTAGAAAATTTTGCATACAAGTTCTCTTTCTTGAGCAATTCCAAAATTGTCCTCAAATGTTCTTCATGATCTTCTTTGTTCTTTGAGTAGATAGAATGTCATCAATGAACACGATCACGAACTTTTCTAAATAAGGTTTACACACCAGATTCATAAGGTCCATGAATACTGCCGGTGCATTAGTTGAAACAGATGGCATCACTTGGAACTCAAAATGACTGTAACGAGTTAAAGGCCATCTTCAAAATATCTTCTTCTCGAACTCTTAGTTGATGATAGCCTAATGATGATAGCCTAATCATAGATTGATCTTTGAATAAACGTTTAAACCTTGTAGTTGATCAAACAAATCGTTGATCCTCGGAAGTGGGTAACGATTCTTCACTATTAACTTGTTTAGCTCATGATAGTCTATAAACATTCGACAATATTCGTCCTTCTTCTTCACAAATAATACCGGAGCTCCACACGGTGATGAACTCGGCCGAATAAACCCTTTATCCGTAAGTTCTTGCAATTGGTTGGATAACTCTTGCGTTTTCGAAAGGGCTAATCGGTAGGGTACTCGAGCAACTGGTGCAGCACCTGGTATTAATTCAATCTGGAATTCCAGTTGTCGCGTTGGTGGAAGTTTGGGTAAGTCTTTAGGAAATACTTTGGGAAAATCACGAGCAATTGGCGTATCCTCAAGTTGCTTCTCTTTCAACATTTTTCTCAGTTATGTGTGTTAGGAAAGCATGACATCCTCTCAGGATGTACTTTTTAGTTTTGATACAGGAGATGATGTTTAGACATGTTCCACTTTGATTGCCTCGGATAACCAAGTTTCATTGTTTAAAGAAATATGAACAACCTTTTCGCCACATATATTTTTTGCATTGTGGTGAGATGACCATTCCATACCAATAATAACATCGAAACTTCCGAGTTCAATGGTAATAAGGATTTAAAATGTAGGTTTTTAGGGGGTCATTTAAGCCCTAAACTCGTGTATTATTGATCAAATATTGCTTAAAATTGTTCCTTTTCACTTTTTAGGTACTTTGGAAGCAAAATCTGGAAATCAAGCCTATTTGTACGAAAAGGGATGAGAAAACGAAGAAAAAGAGCAAGTCGAGAAAAATTCTGGAAAAGGGCTCGAGACGGTGTCAAAATTCCTTAGTGACGCCATCACTTGTTACTGAAGATATCAAAACAGCCCAAATTTAACAAGCGACGGCTCAGAGCAAAGTGAAGACTCCAACAAGTGACGACCTCACTTGTTAATGAAGATCAAAATCCAAGCCAAAATTACAACGTGATGGCACAGAGATTTTACAAAGAGGCGGCATTAGACATTAGCTAACGGCGTCAAAAGACCCTGAGCAACGCCGTCACAATCCGATCAACACTATCACAACAAGCGCGTGAAGTAGCTGATACTATTTTGGTCAAATCTTTTGCATATGAACTCGGATTTAGGCGATTCAAAAAAGGAAATGATCGGGACGAAAAAAATCTTCGATTTAGTGAAAAAGGCATCGTGACGCCATCACTTCTTAGAGTTGACATCGTCACATCGTTGCGATACAAAATCAGCCTATAAATATAACCTCAAAACTTCACTTTTTGTAAGCCCTAAACCCTAAGTCCGATTCAAGAGTTTAGGTAGGTGTTTTCCAGCAACTTAGAGGGTTTTAATCACTCCATAAACATCTTGTAATGGTTTATTGATTCTACCTTAATTCATGTCTTTAATTATCATTATTGTTGCTTATTATTCATTGATTATGCTTGGCTAATTCACCTAGTGTTTGCTTATGATTGTATAAAACTTATATATAATTAATTAGATCTTATTGTTTTCTTATTGATGCTTGTGTCTATCTTTATCATTAAGGTGTTACAAATTCAATGAGTCTAATTGATTTAGTTTATAATTCTTACATCATATTGTCTCTTGTTTGATTGGTTGTTCGCATTAGAATAGGAAAAATAGCTTCTTCATTATGTAAGCGAGCTTGAATGTCCTAATAACGTATGTTATGTCCTAGAGTGCACTAGTAGACTTTTTTGTTGTATTTATTGCATGAATTGTGGTTGTTGATACTAGGAGATTAGAGGGAGATGACTACGGTCACTTGTTGATCTCAGGTTTCTTAGAGGAGACCAATACATTCATAGAGCTAGGGAATTAGGCACCACCCTACGACTAATATCGGAATACAATGCGCCAATGAAACAAGGATGTGACAATTCAGTAGGTAGAATTGGATAACTAGCAAGGAGTAATACGTCATATGTAGATACACTTCACTTCCCTTGTATAACCTAATTTAATTTTCTGCATATTAGTTTAGTTAAAATAGTTCAATTAGTTGATAAACAAAACTCCCAATCTTCTGATCCCGAGATTTTAATTACTTTCATATAAAATCTAAAAATACAAAAAGAATCATCCCTCACCTTAGACCTATTTGTCATACATCTCGACCTTCCCAACACTATTCCCCTAGAGAACGATCAATCCCCCGAGTCTTACCTGTACTACACTACAACGGTTAGGTACACTTCCTAGGAGGATTGTAAAACTTCTTCAAAGGGTTACATCCACCTCTATCAAATAGGCATGAGGTCGATGTTGAACGGATGATTCAGAAGATTAAGGTACAATTTCTAATTACGGTATTAGTGTCTACTAGATTGCCATTAGCTAACTCGATAGTGAAAGCAATGTCTAATGTGGTGGGTGTAATGTCAAGTAAAGAAGCAAATGCAGCAGATACAAAAACTTTTTTCAGCACCCAAATCAAATAAGACTTTAGCATAATGGTTGTTGAGTAAGAATGTATTCGTAACCACATTCGGGTCTTGCTGCGCATCTTTATTGCCCAACACATATGCTCTCCCATGAGCACCATCATTCTAATTGGCATTTCTTCTTCTTATACTGACTCTTGTAGTGTCCTCTTTCTCCACATCTACAGCATGTTATGCCAATAGCAGGACCCTTTCCTCTACAATCATTTGTTTTATGGCCCACTCTCTGACATATCTTGTACCTAACAGTGCAAGAACCTGTGTGATGTAACTTGCATTGGTTGCACAAGGGTGAGTTTCCTGCATAACCCCTTCCTCCAGTTTGGGCAGTAGTAGCAACAACATACATTCTTGCATTCTCTTATCTAAGGTTCTGTTGATTGTGGTGGTTGATATTGCGGTTTTAGTTATCCTAGCTGTTGTTGTTGCCTCTTTGGTTATCCTCCCATCTTATTTTGTTTTTGTTGTTCTTATTGATGTTATTGTTGTTGATGTTGTTGTTGTTATGGTTGTTGTTGTTATCAGGTACTTGAACATTGCCAACTCGAACCACTTGATCCATTAGTTTATGAGACATTTGTATTGCCTCGTCCAATGTAGTCGGATCAAAGGATGTCACATTTCCTTGTATACTATGTGGGAGTCCCCAAATATACCTTTCTAACAGATTCTCAGCTGTTGAAACCATGGTTGGACATGGTATCGCCAATTCTTGAAATCGACGGTTGTAACTTTTTATGTCTAACACCTTTAACATCATGGTTCCAAAATTCCAGCTCTAACTTTTGTACCTCATTGCAAGGACAGTAATTCTTGACCATGAGCTTCTTCAAATCAATCCAAGAAATTTTGTACGCATTCTCAATGCCTTTTGGTTGAGCTATAGAGTTCCACCATGACAATGCCTCATCCAGCAATGCCCTGGTGGCATATATAACCTTACAATCCTCAACATAGTTGTTGATCAGACTCTGCTCTTTCAAACCAGCGAGTCAATCCCACTGCTCCTTCTGTACCCTTGAAATTAGTGGGTTTGCAGCTCATGAACTCTTTGTACGAGCAACCCCTAACTTCGGGTACAACATTCAATGTTGCGGCACCTAAGTTGGTCCTGCAACGTTGGGTCCTCCGGCACCTCCGGCTAGCCTTGCAATTTTCGTCTCTCTAACCGGCTCGTAACATTAGGCCCTGCCACATTTGGCCTTCTAGTTGGATTATCCTTATTTAACTCATATTCCGTAATACCTGCAACAACACGTTCTGCATTAATTCGTTCCGTTGCAGCTTCCCTGCTTCTTTTTGGCGGCATAATTCTATCAACCACATAAAAGATACAATACTTAATAAGAAGTCGTATATTTATCATGATCATTACATTTAATGATAGAATAATAGTATCAAAAATCACAACAATAACACAAGACAACATAAATAAATATCATTAAATAGCAAAATTACATTCATACACAATTGATTCAATACTTGTTACGTTGTTTTACAAGTTTCTTACAAAATCTACTAACTGAGACTACTCAATTTAGTATGTACAAAAGTAAGCTACAACGATACTAATCTAATGTGAGTCTGGTGGTCTTTGCGGCTCTAAAGACTGAGCATCTCCATATACAGCCAACACATCAATACTCTCTACAGGGCGAGCCTCATCAGTATCCATCCTGAACATATCTGGATGCATATCAACTATCCACGCTCGTACCCTGTATAGCTCTCTTTCGAGCCTATTGCATCAATCCTTGCAAATTCGGCACTGATCTCAGCAGAAACTAAACGGTTCTTCAGTATTTCAATCTCTTTTCTTTCTTGGTCTCTGTTTCTTTCAAGGCTTGCAAGTCTTCTTTTAGTAATCTGAGAACTAGCCTTCAAATCGAAGACATCACGCTCGACTTGGTCTAAGGTATTCTCAGCCTGACCTAAACCTTCGTCAACAAAACTGATGTCCAGAATAAACAAGTGAAGATGTCGACGGGCTCTAATCGCCTCAGCTTGGGCTTCAGCAGTCTTGGTTCTACGAGTACCCATACCCTACGTCAAAACTCGAACACTGCACTAAAGTTCGGTAAAGTCCTGTCTCAACTGGCATAACTTATACCTAGAAGAAGGTACTGAGGTAGGTGCTGCTGAGGAAGGTCTACCAACCTCATAAGTAGATGATGGACCTCGATAATGAAGGTTCCACCAACAGTAGTAGTAGCAGGAGTATTAGAATTAGAAGAGGATTCTGACACACGTGGTGATAACAATAGTGGTGACAATGGTGGTGGGGATGCAATGGGTATAATATCAGCAAGAAGTGGCTCATCCTTCTCTTCGTCATCTAATTCCATATCTGGATCCTCTTCTTCATCAACTAAATCCATTTTTGGATCCTCTTCTTCATCAACTACATCCATTTCTGGATCCTCTTCACTATCTAAATCCATCTCCGGGTCATCTTCATTATCCAAAACGAAGGCATCTAGGAAATCAAACCCGGGTTCAGGAGAGTTTGGTTCCTATTCAGGTACTCTGGTGCAGGCTCGGGGAGAGCTGGTAAATGATAAGGAATAGTGGGAACGTGATCGAGGGAATCTAGTTGCGCCATTATGCTTTGGAATCGACATACGAGCTCATAGTTAGTCAAACATTTATATAAACAGTATTTATATAAATAAAACAGTGATGTTATACACCTACACTTGGGTCTGCCACATCTACAATAAATGAAGCAGATAAAGCAGTTGAGATACTAGTTATTGGGTCTGCACCAGCGGAGATTTCAACACCCTCAGTTGGATTTGAGATGACTAAGATATGACAAAAAGTCCAGTAAGGATAAGAGGTGCTGGTGTGAGGATGAGGGGTGGTGGTGTAAAGGTGTGTGGTGGTAGTGCAAGTAATGAAGCTGAGAGTAGCATTAACACTAGGCTTAGGACAATCAATGGAAAATTTGTTAGGTGTAGAGGAAAAGGAGATGGATCAAGATCTTTTAGGTATCTTGGTGGAAAGGTGCCTATAGGATTTGTTGTTTCTTGGGATCCCACTGATGGAGAAGCTATGTTAGGAGTAAGTTACTCTTTTGCATTTGTTTATGTTAACTCTTTTTGCATTTGATTATGTTATCTCTTTTGCATTTGTTTAATTGAACTCTTTTGCATTTGCAGAATACTATGGGTTTACATGTTCCAGTTTGGCCTATTGGAATCACACCAGAAGATTGCAGAATCCATGCTGAAGCACCAGAAAATGAACCAATTATTGAACAAGAACCAATGCAGGAACCATTGAGCAGAAAACTTGCTCAATATCATTTGCAGAAAGCTCAGGAAAGGAGAAATGCAGCAACAGTTCAAGGATCAAGCAGTGGACAACAAAAGTAGTTCAGGAACAAGTAGTGCAGTAACAACCAATGATGGAGGAAATTCAAGAGCCACCACTAGTGTTCATAAGGAGAGAATCAGATAAGATAAAGCAACTAAAGTTCAACAGGCCACCATCACCTGGACCAGTAGATGATGCTATTTCAACAGAGTAGACTTGACAGCTTGACTAAATATGGCTAGCCACTTGTGAGGCTATATTGTACATATGTCATATGTAAACACTTGGTAACCATTTGTAGGATTAATACTACTGATCTAATATGCAGTATAACTGCATACCTTTTGTATCTAAAACTTGGTATGACTGATCTAATATGCAGTATAATTGCAGTACTAGTGATCTCATATGCAGTATAACTGCCACTCTTGTGTATCTAAATAATTGGTATCACTTATTGATTTTTGAATTCTCGGTCTTGAATTTATTCACTTCTGCATAAGACCATGTCTATCAGTACAAACATTTCTCTATTTTATGTTTTGATACAACGATAAGCTATTAATAAGTATCTCTTGTCGAATGCACACATCATGGACCAGTAGAATCAGATAAGATAAAGCAACTAAAGTTCAACAGGCCACCATCACCTGGACCAGTAGATGATGCTATTTCAATAGAGTAGACTTGACAGCTTGACTAAATATGGCTAGCCACTTGTGAGGCTATATTGTACATATGTCATATGTAAACACTTGGTAACCATTTGTAGGATTAATACTACTGATCTAATATGCAGTATAACTGCATACCTTTTGTATCTAAAACTTGGTATGACTGATCTAATATGCAGTATAATTGCAAGTGGGATAATACTACTGATCTAATATGCAGATAACGGCATACCTTTGTATCTAAAAACTGGTATGACTGATCTATATGCAGTATAATGCAGTACTAGTGATATCATATGCAGTATAATCTTGCCACTCTTGTGTATCTAAATAATTGGTATCACTTATTGATTTTTGAATTCTCGGTCTTGAATTTATTCACTTCTGCATAAGACCATGTCTATCAGTACAAACATTTCTCTATTTTATGTTTTGATACAACGATAAGCTATTAATAAGTATCTCTTGTCGAATGCACACATCATGACTATGGTTCAATGTATACTGAGTGCAGTTATTTTCAACAGTTACAATTTGTTTAGTAAGTAATACACTTTTATTTAGTTGCAAACTTGCAACTGACAGCATATTAATAAACAATATTGAAATGAAAACAATTTTTAATACTAACATTCTTTAATTTGATACTAGTAGAATATTACTGTAGTTGATTTTGGATTTGTAACTTTGACAAGTAATAGGCTTTTATTCAGTGAACAGTGTGCATAACTTAACCCGACAACCCGACCTAACCCGATCCGATAATACCCGAACCCAATAACCCAATTACTTATCGGGTCGGGTTGCGGGTGACTTTATAAAAACATAAAACCCGACTCAACCTGACCCGATAACCCCGATAACACCCCTGGTGACAATGGTGTAACATTTTTAATCCTTGAGTAACCCATATAACAAACCCATTTACTTAAGTAACCATTCCGTAACGTTTTAAACTTTAATAATGTTAGGTCACCATATTGTAACACAAGAAACTACCCTAAAAACGAAATTCTCTCTCTCTCTTGGCGATTTTTTAAACCCTAACAACCCTAAATCGTTTTTTTGTCAAATCTGCCTCAAATCTTGGGTTTCTTTGCACCGATCTGCCTTTGTTACTGATAAACATCATTTTTTTTGGTCCTTGGTTGGATTAGTGTCACGTTTCCCTTGTTTGTTTCAGTTCTGCCAAATCGTTTTTCTTAGGGTTTTGAAAATCGTTTTTTTTTTGTTATTATCTGATTGGAGCGATCTAGATTCATCTAAGCCTGGTTTATCACTTGTTATAATCTCTTTTCTTTGATTGAATCATGGGAGCAGGTTAGGTTATTGTTCGTGGTGTTTAAAACCCTAACTTTCAGTTAGGGTTTGTTTGTACGTCGCTTGTTTTCTTCAATTGCTGATTGTGTTTGTCGAGTTTTGGGATTGTTTGTGGGGTTTTAGAGAGATGGAGAAAGGTTTCTTTAACAAGGATAGTTCTTCGTTGAAAGCTGCAAAAGCAGCCACCAACTTGGCCGATCAAGTTGGGTTGAACATGGCATCGAATCTGTATGAAAAGTTGGATATCAAGGCGTTGGAAGAAAGGTTAAAACGGCTCAAAGGTGAACATGGTGATGCTAATGCTGTCCCTGAGTTGTGCAAAGCTGCTAGGGTTAGTCGAAACCCTAGTTCTCATGATGGTAATCTAGATAGGGACAATCCTTTTGAGTCTGTTTGGGGTACCAATCTGGAAAGCACAAGTCGGAGTGCTATGAATTTGGGTGGGTTGGATTCGAGCATGGGGAACACTAACAGTGGTGATCCGAATGGTTCTAAGGAGGATACGAATGTGGTCAATGAGTCTCCTACTGGTCCTAATGTGAATGTCAATGCGTCTACTTCTGGTCCTAATGCGCATAATGAAAATGTGTCTAATGAAGTCAGGTCGTTTGCTAATGTTTTGAACCCGGAACGTGTCGCTAGGAAAGTTAACTTTCGACCATTGCTGAATGAGAATTGCATTGATAATCATGATACGGTTCTTCCAAAGGCTGCTATGGAGGGTGTACTCAACCGGTATGATAATACTCTTGTTGGCTTCTTTGTTGGCAAGAATATCGCTTTTCCTCTGGTCCAAACGTATGTCACTAACACGTGGGGTAAGTTTGGGTTAAAGAAACTTATGAAAAATGATGATGGTGTTTTCCTTTTTAAGTTTGAGTCTAAAGAGGGTGTTGAGAATGTACTTCAACGGGGACCTTGGATAATTCGTAACTCTCCTATCATTTTCACTAAATGGACTCCTGATGTGCTATTGTCCAAAAGTGAGGTTACAAAAGTGCTCGTGTGGATTAAATTGCATAATGTGCCTTTACTTGCATACTCGGAAGACGGGTTGAGCGTTATTGCTACTCAGGTGGGTAAGCCGATTATGTTAGATGCTTTCACTAGCTCTATGTGCGTTGATTCATGAGGCCGTATTAGTTTTGCACGTGCTCTTGTTGAATTATCATCGGAATCTGCTATTAAACATGTGGTGACTATGGCGATCCCTAAAAAGGACGATAGTGGTTTTACTACGGCAAGTATCAAGGTTGAATATGAATGGAAACCTCCTCATTGCACGGAATGCAAAGTGTTTGGGCATGCTAATACTTGTTGTCCCAGGAGTTCTAAGGAGCATCATGATGCTGCTCCCACCTCGTCTTTGGAAGAGCATGATGATGGGTTTAAGGTGGTGCAGAATCGGAAAGCCAAACCCAAAGGTACAAAGATGTCTAGTGGTATTAATATGGGTAAGGAACCTAGATTTGCACCTAGGAAGCAGGTATATGTTGCAAAGACGAAGACACCGGAAGCTATTAGTGTTAATGCTAAAGGTACACCTATTACTACGTCTAACTCTTTTGGGACTCTTGAGGTGCAAGATGACTCGGGCATCCCAAGTACTGTGGTTGATTCTACTACTGATGAGGCGAAGATTGGGAATTCTTCTGGTTGTACTAAGGAAGCAGGTATGGATGGTTCTCGGGGGAAGGAATCTTGTGTTGATATTGATGCACCTATTAAGCCTCCGGAGACAATGACTTCTTCTGCTACTAAGGTAAGTAATCCGTTCTCTAAAGTTGGGAATGTGACTTGTTCTGATAGTGATGAGGATGAGGTTTTGGAGCCGGATAACCCTATGGCGTCATTTTTGGCTTCTGGGGGTGGTGGGGGACTAGAGCTTGAAGACTTTGATGATTATTCTGCTTAAGTCTATGATTTACCGAGACACTTGGAGGATATGTGACATGTATGATGTTAGTCTCTTAGGTCGCGGTAGGAACTAGTTTTGAATGTTTGGTAGTTCATAAGATTGGCATGTCTTTCTTATGTATTTTGTTTGGTTAATTTGCACTTGTTAGTGCGTGTCTGTTGCCCATGTAACGGGCTGAGGTGAGAGATTCACTCTCATCCGTTGTACTTAAATGTTTTGGTTAATATATTTTACCAGGGTGTAGGATTACTCCCCTTTACCCAAAAAAAATATTGTAACACAAGCATCAATATGTAAGAAATATAGATAAGATGATCGGATGAACACACTAACACACACACGAATATATATGAGAGAAAGTTTATGCGTAGGAATGTATTAAGAGTGAACAACCAACCTTCAAATGAAGGTTTACAAGACTATTTATAGGAGAAGGGACTAGGGCAACACTACAAGTCCCTTTTCTTCCTTATTGGGTTTGGGCCAAGGCTTATGGGCTTTCTACATAAGCCTTGCCTTTAATACTAACGTAAAAGCCTAATTAAGCAACATATTACATATTGATTACAAACACTTGAAATATAATTTAGGAGTGATTCCAACAATCTCCCCCTAAGAGTTGGTAATTAATGACTTAAGTAATCTTGAAACGTTGTAGGTGCTGATGTAATAGTTGCATTGACGTCTTCTAACATTCTTCTTTCTTGTGAGAAGAAGTGCCTTGATTCTAACAATCTCCCCAGTGTGAGGATCTTGTTTTTTTCTTTGAAGTTTTCAGCTTTGACGTCTTCATATATCTTAGTTCTTTGTTCTGGTGTGTATATCACCATGTTATGTTGTTGTGATCTGCATCAGGTCTGCTTCGCTGCTCAGGTGTCTCCACGTCCTTCTCCAACATGCTCACACGCTCTATGACGTTGGATTTCAGTGTTGATGTAGTTCTCTTTAGTCTTTGAACTTTGTAGATTCTTTGACTTTGACGAAGAATCGTTCTGACTTTTGTGTTGCCTTTCGAGAGAACTTCAATTAATGTTGTTGTTGGTATGAGCATGTGGAGAATCTGCACGATCATCTCCCAGGAGCATCCATAAGAAGAAAACATAAGAATGGGTTAGTGATAAACATCAATCGATCATTGTGGTCGTTTCTTAGAGAGTTGACCACTACGATTGTTCTTCTGATGAATGTCTTGATCCATTCACCTTGGTCGGGCGAATCAGCCGTCCGAATCCCATAATGGACAGTTGGCATTACATTGAACAATTTCAAGTAATGACCCACATTTTCAGGACTCGATTCTTGAAAGGAATCTCCTTAGCGGGATTTCCAGCACTTACAAGTTCGAACTTCGAGCGTGTTAACAGCATAGTGTGAAAACACATCTCTAATTCTAGCAAAGGCTGTTCCTGAACTAGAGTCCCTCAAGTAGGATAACACGATGTACCGAAGTACACCTACAGTTCAGGTGAGTCGCTGAGGTACACTGAAGCATCACCCCACGACTGTAGACCATTTGAGATAACACTAAGCGTAACCCACAAGGAGTTACCAAAGTGACCTGCTGTCAGGGCTGTTTGATGTTGACCCTGACAGGAGTTTCCATTCAATCACTGAGGATCACAGTTGTGAACCCCTCATAAATGTTCTTGACAGATTGCTAAGATCTGTGTAGGACTCTAGAATGGTATCACTTGCGTCCTTCTTGTTGAACGACAAGTGATGAAATGTCGAGTGTTCCTAAGAGATCTTGTGATGAATCTCATGGCTCTAGACTCAATAGTGCACTTTGGTTTTCCTAAGCAGAGGGTCTCCTTCTTCAATACTAGCAATCTCTAAGAGAAAGCCGATAGTTTACTTAGGGTTCCCTGTGAGAATGAAACAAGCTTCTGTTGAGAGAAACTTGAGTGGCTAAGAAGGTTTAGTGCATGCGTCACTGGGTATATGACGACTTTGATCTTCAATACCGGTGTCATCTAGTGACATCCAGTAGCATATGTATTGAACCCGGTGTCTGCCCTAAGTTGAATAATTTGGAGGGCTATTTAAAATGTCATCAACGTATATTTGAAAAATAATAATTTGTGATTCCTTTTTCTTGGTAAAAAGAGTATTATATACTAATCACCCTTTTCTTTACTTTTCTTTTTAATTCTTCAACTCCTTCTTTCTCCGATTCTCATTTTCTCCTTTTTATAATCATACCTAAGGACTTCTAAGTTCTAACTATTGGTGGTGTCCTTGGGTAGATCCCTCTGGCTCTGGCGGATCATAGGACGATTATTCCTAACCTTAGTCACCTTATAACTCCATGACTAACCTATGTTGCCATAAAACCATTTTCTTGAAAATCTCTCAAAGTGTTTATGAGTAAAAACAATTTGTACCACTGTGAGAGTTTTATTTTTAGCAGAAATACTCCCCCTCAACACGTGCTTAAGTGTTTTGACAGAAATCTGCACGGTGAGGGAAGAGCTCGCACTTTTGAATTTATCGACTCAAGATAGAAAATTCCTCGCGAGACACGGTTACGTTGCATAGTTAAAGAGTTACATTGTCAGCTTTTAGGTGACAACTAGCTCTAATAACTACCTTGAAGGTGTGGACAAACCTCGAAAGGTTGTCAAACTCGTCAAAGTTCATGTCTATCAAGAGTTTCTCGAATAGGTACAATCTACTCGGATAAGTCTTGGAAGACAAATATTTTCGATGTATGACAGTTCAGATCTCGTCAATTTATGGGTTAAGTCTTAGCACGAAGATTCAATCACAAATTTCACAACATATTTGTATCACACAATTTTTCTCCCCCTCAAAAATGGCATATACATGTTATTTTTGATGAAATTTTGATATCAAATATGACCATTCTGAGTTTTGTGGGAAGATATCCACGAAGAACCATTTGTGAACAAAGATTTTAGCAAGTACTCCCCCTGAACAAGTAATACTAACTTTTGAGGTTTTGAAAACATAAGGGGAAGTACTTGTTCTTTTGAGCAAAACTTTGAAAAATGAAAGGTTTGATAAGTTTTACTCAAAAGTAAGAAGCTTTCGCTCCTTGTATAGGATTGTGGCACTGCTGCGTACCACAGGGTCCTTTCATTACAAGTACGGGTTGTACACTGTTATGTGTGCACAAGCCATAGTCAATTATATACAGATCAAAATATCCAAATATCAATCAAGGAAACAAATTAAGGAGTACCAGGCAATCCGTCAATAACCCCAGGAGTTCTCTCTTGACGTTGATACCCCGTGAGAGAGAAACTCGGTCGTCCACCTACGAAACTCTCCAAATTCCTTATCTGATCGTGACGAAACAACCTTTCATCAATCCTCGTGACGATTTTCTTCGCATCCCTCTTTTCCCTAGAATTCCACCGCTTCTTTGACCCGATGCCTTCATGAATCTCCTTTAACCTATATGCTAACCCGTCACAAACCTTCTTCATAGTGTGATCACCAAACTTGTGAAGCTCATTGCACGTCATGAAGCAATTATGGTGAAGTTCATTGCGTTAAACTACGCCAAACTTTGGTTTCTTAAGGATGGTGTACTGAGCAAGTTGGTTGATATCCGGAAAGTTTAGAAGTGGTTTGGTGAGATTAACACGTTTTTAGTATGATTCCACAGCAAGTTGAAGGTCTTCAACACGTTCCTGGATAACGATGCTTCTGATGAATATCAGCAAAGACTTGATGTACTTGAGCTGGATGTTGGTGGAGAACTGTCACATTCGACCTTGTACCTTAGCAAGATACATGTCTTCAATGTCATTGAGTGACAATCTCGAAAAATCCGCTTCAGTAAAGTCATATTCCTATTCGTATTGGCGTTTGACTTTGATTGCTTTCAGGAATGAGTAGTCCCACTTAGTAGACAGGCTGACATGCATTATAGCAACGATCCGTTTGTCACTGTACACCTCTTTGTTAGATTTGAGTACCTGGCAGCTTCTGTAGTAAAGTCTTCTTCGTTCAGGCCAATGATGAATTCCATACAGTGCATCGAGGTCATAATTTACCGCATTATCAACAAACATTCGTGTGGCTTCTTCCTCGATGGCAACATCATTGGAGAAGACTGCTGTCGGGATGGGGAAGGTGAGTGAAGTAGCGTATTTCTTGCTAACATCGCTACTGTGTTGAAGAAATTCCAGGTCATTGTTGAAGAAGTACTGGTAGGGAATCCTTTGTTGATCAGGTCGACCAATGGTTGGTAGTGGCTTGGTCCAGTCAGTGTAGTATGGAGTCTTGTTAGGACTGGTGAAGTTGATGTTGGATTCAGGGTTGAGCCAATCAATATTGTTAGACATGGCTCGTGCTATGTTGTCGAGATGATATTCGACTTCAATGGCACTGTCGGAGCTGTCCTTTAGCAGTTGAAAGGCATCGTTCTTGATTTGTCTCAACTCTACTTTCGTCATCTTCTTCACTTTAAACTTTTCTTGAATGATCTTGACATGCTCCATGGTTCTACCATCTATCGGTTCTTGGCCTTCCGGTAATTGAGGGGTTGCATCAACAAGCTTGGAGAACCATTCGTATTCTTCAGTGTCATCTTCATCCAACCAAGGTACAACTGTAGTAGAGTTTTTCTTCTGTGGCTTAGAGGATGATGCTTGTTGGTGCTTGGTTGATGGTGTTGATGAAGGCGGTTGTTGGGGCTCAGGAATCTCTTCGCCATCACCACTGGTGTATTTGAAATGGTCACCAGTTTTCTCCTTTGGTGGTGAAGACTCAGAGTCCTGAGGTTTGTCACTAGCAGGAGGTCGTTGTGGAGATCTTGTGGTGGTGGTCCTTGGGGGTGGTGGAGGCATAGATGATGAGTCGCCAGTTTTCTTTTTGCGTTTTGGCTCAGAATCCTTGTCTGCATGATCGTCGTCTCTTGGTCGTTTAACCTTACTAGCCGACTCTTTACACGATGTCTTGAGTTGATATTCTAGCAATGCCTCAAAAAGTTTAGCTTCATCCGAAGTGAAAGTTGCGGATCATTGAGACATTTGCATAACCAACTTCGAAATCAATTCAGCATCAGAGACAACTGGAGATGGGACTGGTTTGATTTCCATGATCGCAGGGGTATTAGACAGTGTATGCTTGACCAGTGGCATGAGATGTGGATAGAGTTGTCTGGCGAACATCTCTCTTGTAACTCCAGGGACAGTGACGAGAAGGAACTTGTGAATGTAGTCCCTTATCGTCTTGTCCATTTCCCCTTGGATATCTCGATTGAGAAACTGCTGGATCTGTTCTCTTTCCTCCGAAAACTTGTTTATCACATTCTGAAGTAGATTGACTATGTTCACAAACTGATTCAGTTTCTTGTTAACAACGTTGTGTTTCCTTGCTTGTCTGACAGCTTTGACAATCTTTGTCTTGGCACGTGATGCCCAAGTATCGGTTGGTTTCTTGACTGATTTGGATGTGGATCTGGTGGTAGCATCTTTGGATGGTGGTGGTGATGAGTGAGACGATGAATCAGATGAAGATGAGTCATGAGAAGGCTCTGGATCTTTAGGTGGCTCAGAAGTTTGTTCAGGGTTGTGTTCAGGATTATCTTGAAGATAATCATCAGCTTCTTTCTCTTCTTCGGCCTTTTTCCTAGCCTCTTCTTCAGCTCTCTCCCTAGCTGCTTCCTCTATGTCTTCATCGGTAATCTTCTCAGTCTTCTCCTTTTCTTTTTCTTCAAAATCGAAAATGATTTCATCCTCTTGTTGTTGTTGCTCTGTTGATTCCTGAGTGGTGGTACCAGTTCCCTTATCGGGTTGATTAACCGCATCAAGAACTGGTGTGGTTAGTGTACCACCACTAGAACCTCCAGGGACTCTGGTTTGTTGAAGGTTAAATTCTTCAGCAGCATGTTGAATCCTCAGATGCTTAAGTGTTTTGTGATAATCTCTATCTTCATCCTTTGGTTCCTCATCAGAACTCTCTTCTTCTTCTTCAGCAATGGGAGTCTTCCCTTTGTCTGATTTTGGACTGGTTGGTTTGTCTTCAGACCTCATTGAGGTAGTATCATCAGTAATAGTTTCAGAGTGGTATACCACCTCTTCAGACACAGTATCCTCAGAATCTTCGTCCTCAAGTTTAGGTGCCGGTTTAGGGTTAGGGATGTGTCACACCCCCAAATTACCTGTTTTGCAGCGGAATGGAATTCCTGGGGATTGACTGTCATAGCATCACAATCACAGTTATATTGAACGACCTAAAGTGTCGTTTGGAAAACACATCGTTTGATTTAATAAAACAATCAGAGTTTACAAAGTATAGGTCCCACATGAAAATCAATTTGTGCGGAAATAAGTTTGTTACAATTCAAACGATGTTTTAAAGTGCATAAATCCATGAGAGACGCGTCGTCGCCACGACTCTATGATAAGTCCTTATGCATGCCATGAGGTGTATGCCATAGATACCTGAGATAAAACATGCTAAAAGTGTCAACACAAAGGTTGAGTGAGTTCATAGAGTTTGTGTTGAAATGTAAAGCCTTTCGAAATCGTTTATGCAGCAAAGGCATTGTAAATCCACTCAGTTCCAAGTTCCGCCCATACAAAACTTGCAACCTGTGTGTTCACAACCCACTGCCAAAAGGTGCATAGTTTATGTTCAAGCGCATGATGTCAAATGAATTCACATAATAGTGCATGACTTAATGTATCAACAGTTACTTGTCTTAATTATACCAAGACATTTAGTTCCAATGTTTATACCAAGACATTTAGCTCAATGATAATCCCAAGACATTCAGCTCAACAATAATCCCAAGACATTCAGCTCAATGATAATCCCAAGACATTCAGTTCCATGATTTATGATATAGGATATGACTAAACATTCAGTTCAGTTAAGCATGTAGTTTCAAATAATCATGATAGTCATAAAAATAGTTGAGCATGTATCTCCCCCAAAAATAATTCAAAACAATTAAAAGAGTAGGGGCTATGACTCACTTGATGAAATGATGCGAAGACAAAAGTGAGTACACTGAAATGTAGCGTGAATCTCTAACTGCGACCTATTATGAATGATATGATATATAATGAGTCATGATGAAATGTTATGCATGCAATTCGGATGATATTTATACCACTTGGGAGTTTTTGAAAATAATACTTATCGTCGAAAATACTCTTTTGACGTCTTGACCATTCTTAAATTACTTTACAAGTATTTACGTCAAAATGTCATCCTACAATAGTTTCTTAATGATTTATTATGAAATTTTAACTTTTCGTCGTAAAATAATGTCGTTGGAAATTTCATGAAAATGACAAAAATGGCTTCGAAAAGCTAGTCGTAAAATGGTGTACGTCGAACGTTAGGAAACGAACTCAACGGTTTTGGAAAGCTTGTATCAAAATCTAGAAGTTTTAGTACATGAGTTTTCGTCATAGAGGTCTCGAACATAAAGATAATAGAGGTTAAATATGGTGATTTTGTCCAAATGTGGTTTAAAAAGTGAGTTTCGGCAAAGTTTAAGCATCCGTAAATAATTTTTTACAACTCCGCTATACAAACGGTTGGTCATTTTAGAAAATATGCTTGATGATCTAAATTTTGTTAGAAGACATCTCGTTACAAAAAGTTCTACGTCTACGTTAAAAATAGCCTTCAACATGGTCGTTTTGTTTACCGTAACACTTGTCTCGTAAAAATAATATAGTTTTTCTTAAATAAGTAAGTTACGGCAATTTTATGAAAACGTGTATATTTTAGTCGTTATAAATCCGTTTTCTACGTTTTATACGTCCTTAGCTTCGTATCAAAGTATACTAATATATTTTTGATAAGTCGAAATAATTTATAAAGTTTAAGACTCGTTTTTGACTCGTACAACACGAAAACTGTTTGCTGAAATTTTCAGAAAATGTATATTTCGTCGTTAAACTTGAAAAATTCATAACTTCTTCGTTATAACTCCGTTTTAATCCGTTCAAGCGGCCACGGATTCGTTTTAAAGTATATTTTCTAAATATCTAGGCCAAAAATTTGTGTCTACTGTCGGATTTTCCATAATTTCAAAACAAGATCAGACCACTTTTTATACTTGTCGAAAAGAGTTTTTCTCGTACTAAACCTATTCCAATCCCTTCAAAACAACTCCAAAGCTATTCTAATCCTACCATACACCTTCTTAGGGTGTCATGGTTTCCTAAACATCATCAAGACTAATATATAACAAGGGATAAATTATAGGATGACTTATATGTATCAAACTCTTAAAAACAATGTAAAAATGGTATAAATAACAATAAGTCTTGCATGCTTGCTAAAAAAAATGATGAAATACATATGAAATGATAAGGAAAGATGTAAAATGTAAATGATATGCTTACTAGTAAACTTGATGAGGTGATTAGAACAAGGATTAACCTAAACACCCTAGGTTTTTATTTCAAAACCTTTAATAAGAGTGTAACTAGAGTGTTTTAACTTGAGCTTGAAAATTTTGATGATCCCTTCTTAACACCTATGTATAACCGGTTATGGAGAGGAAGGAAACAAGATAGAGAGAAACTTTTTACTAACTTGTGAATTATTTGTGATGAATGAATGAGGTGATTGAGTTTGAGTACATATCTATACTATCAAGAAAAATGTTTACCAAACATTTAATGCCTACCCCCCCTTGGTCGGCCAAGGGGGGAAGCATTTCTCAAAATATTTTTTTTTTCTTTATAATGTATATACTTGTGTGTAATTGTTGTAAGAAAAAAATGTAGTTAAGGTGAATATGTAGTAACTTGTATATAGTTGTGAAATTAGAGTAGTATGAACTAAAAATAAGTTTTAATGGATCAAAGTAAAGTATATTGTAGTTATAAAAATTGTAAAAATACATTTCTGGTAAAATTTGAGTGATATAATAATTATCGTGTAGTTTTTAAGAAAAACGTCGTAATAATATAAATTTAACGATTTATATACAAAATAATTTTAAAACACTAGGTAAACTCAAAATATTATTTTTATAAACTAAATGTAAGTATAAAAATATGTCGGGATCATTTTTGGAAGTATCGGATTAAATGGTCAAAATAATAACTTACGCGATAGCGTTTATTTAATATGAAATTTACGCGTTTAAGGTGAAATGCAAAATCATGAATAAACTAACATGATGAAAATGATGTTAATGAAATGTAGACTAAACTTAGTCTATATGAAATGTCCGTGATGATATGATCATGAATTCGCCGTTAAACCATTAAGGTTACGCGAATTTGATGCTCGTAAACTCAGTTTACGATAAACGATAAATGATGAAGCATGAATAATGTTTTGAGAAATGACCTGAAAGTACGAGTTGTCACATTCGCCCATCCAAAAAGGAATTCAGTCCCTGAATTCAGTTCGTGTTGGTCTATCGAATTTTTGAGTTTGTGATGAATAACGAGGAGAGAAGACATGGAGAAGTGTCGTTACGGTTATCGATGATTGAGAGTGTATAAAACATCATAGTAAAGAAAATATCGGATGAATCTCTCATAAGTAACACTTTGAATTGGAACATGTGAAAATTTTGCTTGCACTAAGATTTATAAATCACCGCTCCCAACATAACATGATCCCTCCAGAATTAGACATAGTTAGCTAGGCTATGTATAATTAAGGAACGATGACGTGACGTTCGGTTTAGTTGTTATAACTCTCAATGTTTACAAAGATTTAAACCGTGTCGTTAAAATGGTAGTTAAAGTAAAAAGAATTAAAATTCTCGTAAATGATATCGAATCGAAAGGAAATAAAGTACGATAGATGAGAATATTTTACAACGAGTGGTTTATCAAAAGTAGTACATCTTTAAGTTATAAAGTTTCGGATATGATGAAAGACATAAACTTAGTACGACATAGTACATAAGGAGAAATAAGACTGTTAGTTTCCGAACTTCTTTAGTCTTCCGCGTCGTTGATACCTTGACGAGCTTCTCCTCCTCCTAACATGTATGCATTCCCATGAGCACCTTCAACTTGTTGACCTTGGTTTTGAGGACATTGATTCCGATAGTGTCCTTGCTCCCCACATCCGAAACACGTAACTATGGTCTTGCCTCTACAATTCCTGGCATGGTGTCCTAGTTTTTGACACTTGTAGCACTTAACAGGACAGAGACCCGTGTGATGATACTTACATCGATTACATAGTGGGTAGGTTCCAGCATAACCTCTGCCTTCTATTGGTGCAGCAACATAAACCATTGCGGCTCCTTGTCCTCTATTCTGCTGTTGATGATGGTTAGTGTTACGGTTTTGGTTGTTGTTATTATAACCTCCCTGGTCATTTTCCCATTTTCTTTTATTGTGGTTAGTTTGGTTGCTGGTGTTGTTGTTGATGGTGTGATTGTTGTTATTGTTGTCGTGGTTATTGTTGATAATATTTTCCCTTTTCACAACTTGAGCCATGAGTTTTTGAGTTATCCTAATAGTTTCTTCAATTGTTTGTGGATCGGAAGAAGTTACATCTCCTTGAATACATTGTGGAAGTCCTTCAATGAAATTTTCCAGTAGTTTCTCATTGTCCGAAACCATCGATGGACATAGTGCAGCCAACTCTTGAAACCTCCTGATGTAGGTCTCGATGTCATAACCAACAGTTACTAACTCGTAAAATTCCGTTTCTAATTTCTTCACCTCCGTGCGTGGACAATACTTCTTAGTTACCAAATTCTTGAATTCATTCCACGTGAGCTTATAAGCATTTTCGATACCAATAGGCTGCGCATATGAATTCCACCATGACATTGCGCCATCTAAGAGTGTACCAGTGGCGAACTTTACCTTGCAGTCATCTGGGCAATTGCATAGAAGAAATACAGACTCCATCTTTTCAAACCAACAGATCATAGCAGTGGCTCCTTCAGTGCCCTTGAACTTTGTGGGATCACAGTTCTTAAAGTCCTTGTATGTACACTTACGAACTCCGGACCCTCCTGCAGCTCCTGTAGCAGCAGCAAGTCTAGCAGCTTCAGCAGCAGCAGCAGCAGCTACCGTTGCTCGTTCTTTCCTTAGTGCCTCGGCTATACTATCCTCTACATACTTTTGCATAGCCGCTTGAGTCAATTCAGGTGTGGCTTTCTTCGGCGCCATATCTTCTTCAAAATAAGAGGAAAGGTGAAGTTTGAATAGTAAAGAATAGTATAGAGAAACCTCGCAAATAATAACTGTAGCCTGAAACAATGCAGAGTGGAAAGGAGAATAAAACTTCTTCTATACCGCGGCTTCTTTCGGTGTGGACTTAACTGAGTTCGCCGATACGTTTTCATACATCTCCTATCATATCGGCTCCGTGATTCCTTTCTTGCTCGTTGCCATCGACGACGACGACGACGACTTCGACGATCTGAACGACGACGATGTCCTCGACGTCCTCCCAGGCCTCAAGCATTCACATGTATGTTCCTGAAATTCTTGACACTAGGGTGTTTCAAGTTCCCGTGACTTCCTCGGTGACGATACTAGACAACCAAACTTTTCTACCTCAGACATAAAGAAGATACGTTAACGGGTCTACTGACGTTCCATTTCAAGCGGTGACCATGTGAGAATCTACCGCGTTACAGTACCACCTTAAGTATACGCGTCGGATAAC
>BPTQ01000006.1:210581935-210637756 GCA_019973895.1 Chrysanthemum seticuspe
TAAAGACCTTTTTGGATGACAACCATGCTGTAAAACCGGAACTATAAATCTTTTACATGAAATTTTGCTTAGGCACCGGAAAACTTGCCTATTTTTGCCTCAATATTGCTTCGGCACCACTTAAAAATTTCAAACTGCTGCTTTGCATAATAAAAGTCTTTTTAGTCGAACGACAAAAATCATAAAAGCCCAGTTTTTGCTCGGAATTCGAAGTGTTTAATAAAGCTGAATAGTTTTTATATAATCAAATGAAGCTATGCTTCGATTCCTGTATAAAATGCATCTTTTGCCTAAACTTTGCTGTTTATATACGTGCAAAAATATTTCAACGGCATTGATAATAAAAGACTTTTTGATATAATAAAAATGCAATGTTCATAAAGTAATCGACATTCCCGATACAAACGCCGACAAAAAAAATGGTACTACGTTTTGAAAAATCTTGCTTTACAGAAGATCATTTTAGTTCAAGTGGCCGGTATAAAAAGTTTTGTTTTTGGGCAAACAGTTCGCCTCAGTATCATTTAATAAATGCCTACAAGTTTCAACCGGCTTTGAATAAAAGACGTGCGTAAATCGTTTTTGGTGGTAGAAATCGGGAACTATAGAAATACTAGCTCTGGAAAACCTGCTTTTGAGGACTTGACTTTGAAAATCTATAGCTATGTTTGAAAGGTTTTGGTAGCTCAAGCAAGAGATTGTTAGCTGCATGTGGCAAAATGCTGATGAAAAGGCCTCGGTAAAAACAATTAAAGTACTTTTAAGCTCGTTTTTGACCCGAAAATACTAAAAACAGCAAGCTGATTTTTCTGAAAATAATACGTTTCGTCGTCAAACTTTAAAAATTCACCACGGCTTCGTTATAACTCCGTTTTTATCCGTTCAAAAGGCCACGGATTCGTTTTAAAGTACATTTTCTAAATATCAAGGCCAAAATGTCGTACCAACAGTAGGTTTTTCCAGAAATTCGATTTAAGGACAGAACACAAAATATAGTTATCGAAAATAGTTTTTCTCGGACAAAACCTATTCTAATCCCTTCAAATCAACTCCAAAACTAATCTAATCATACCATACACCTTCTTAGGGTGTCATGGGTTCCTAATCACCATCAAGACCAAAGAATACCATGGGAGTAATTATAGGATGACCATATTGTATATATAACTTCTAAAATCATGAATAAATGGTATAAATCACATAACATGCATATAAGCTCCAAAAATGAAAAGAAACATGTGAAAATGAAGAGGAAACATGAAAATGAATAAAACATGCTTACTAGTGATAATGAAGAGGTGTAGGTAACAAGGATTAAGCCTAAACACCCTAGGTTTTTATTTCAAAACCTAAACAAGAGTGTTATCTAGATTGTAAAAACACTAGAGCATGAAAAATTTTTGTGATCCCCTTGAATCTCCTTGAAGGCCGGTTTTGTGATGAGAACAAGAGAGGAAATATTGCTACTTGGTGAATTATTTGAGTTCCAATGAAATGCATGAATGTTATAATGTATATATCTATACCTTTGAAATTTTTACCACAACAATCAATGCCAACACCCCCTAGGCCGGTTTTTAGGGATCTTTGTCCATAGAAATATATATATATATATATATATATTTTTAATTGCTTGTATATATATTGTAAATAAAATGTAAGTAAGTTGTGTAGGTAATTGTAACTTGTAAGGTAACGTGTACATTAATGTGTTTAAGGTGATTTTTGGTAAAAGAAATTTTTAATAGATCAAATTAGAGTATAATGATATTATAAAAAATTATAAAAATACATTTCTTGTAAAATTTGAGTGATATAATAATTATCGTATAGTTTTTAAGAAAAACGTCGTAATAATAGAAATTTAACGATTTTTGTACTAAATAAATTTAAAACATTGGGTAAACTCAAATTATCATTTTTATAAACTTAATATAAGTATAAAAGTATATCGGAATGATTTTTGGAAGTATCGGATTAAATGTTCAAATTAATAACTTACGCGATAGCGTTTATTTAATATGAAAATACGTTTAATGTGAAATGCAAAAATCATGAATGAACCGTTATGAGATGATGAATATGGAGTATGAGAATGACCGGAAATGAGAATTGTGACATCATGGTTTTCGGCTGGGATGTTGGGCATGCTTAGGAGTAGTCAAATCACATAAACATATTATACAATGGTCCTTGTAGTCAAAAGGGGAGTCAAGAGTATTTTAGAGTATTAGTTTAATACAAAGCTAGTACTAGGATTGATGTTTGGTTAGCATTAGACGCAAGGTAGGAAAAAAAATGTGGCTCTTGTGTTTTGTGTTGGCTTGACATGCAAAGGAGAAAGGAAATAAAAATGTGTAGTGTGTGCGTGTGGAGTAAACAAGCAGCCAAGGACCTCAACAACTAAGAACTTTTATCACATGGCTAAAGAGAAAGGATTGTCAAAATATTTGCATGTGAGTTGTTAAAATAAATATGTGCTACGTTGGTGTATTGAGCGACCAGAAAATAAAGACATAACCATAATTGTGTACAAATGGTATTTGTTAGACAAAAGAGTTGGGTTTAAGAGGCCCGGTAAGATAAATAAAAGTTTATTATATATAATTTACAAAAGTAAAGAAAAATGTATCGAGGTCAAGGTGGAAAATATCCCGTGACTTGTCATGATTATAGATTGAAACGAAAGAAAGAAAAAAAAATATAGCCGCGAAAATCGATGGGGAAATTTACGAGTGGTTACAGTATTAGTGAGAATAACTGCTGGTGCACTTCCTTGAGGGCTGCATATTTTGAATCTGTCAAAGAACAATATCTGCACCATTTATAGCTGATGATCTTGAATACCAGGTCATTAATTACATTCATATTCCATTAACATAGACAATTTATGTTTGATACTTTGATGCTCTAATTACCAAGTGGAATAAACATGATCTTATAGGTGTGGTGATTTCTTACCTTTTAGTTATAAATGGGTTTATTAAGGACATATTTCTTCGACTTGCATGAGCAATGTAGTATAGTATCCTGTTTTGATGTTGTGTGTGGCTTATTAGTCCGTTGTAGATAAAATTTCAAGTTTGGATAATGTTGTTCCATTTAAGTTCCTAAAAATATAAAAGAAATAACCATTATATCATGTTTTGTATCTCCAATTAGCCTTAACCTATCATCTTGAGGTTGAAGATGTGGATTGTATAAGCTCCCTAAGCTACCAACTTCTCTTGAAATGTAGAACTGTCTGCCCCAAAAACACATATGTTCACTATATTCAAAAAGTTTGCGAAATACGCTTTCTTGAATGGCCACGATGTCACCTATGAGTTTTGATTGCCTTTCTCCTTACTTTGCTTACTGACTCCACAATGGCTGATTTACAATCCTTATATCTGTGGGTATGTAGAGACCAAAAAACTACCATTTTCAAATGACCACAGGATGATAGAAACCTTCCAGATATTCATCTTGGCCTTTATGATGTCTTGATTGTGTTTGACCAATTTGAGAAGGTTTTCACCATTCCCAACAAACTACCCCTATTAGACACATGCCTACTTTTATAATTTTCTGAAGTCTTTCCCCAATTTAATTTCCAGAAAGCATATGTGATTCATGGGTGCGAATGGATCAATATTCTTTTGTTGACGAGGCTTTTAAAGATGGAACAGAGCGTTTGGAGACTTTAGTGTCTAGAGTTCATGATATTGTTCCATGAGTAATCCAATTCTATTAGTAAGTCACACCTAATTTGTGCTTATGTTTCATTGATAGTTCTGATATGAGTTCCAATACAACCCAAAACTTTCTCTAGGGTTATTTAAATTATATATCAATCTATTTGGTCCAACTTTGAAGAGTTCAAGTATGACAACTGAAGCATACAAGGGAACAATGTCACAGGCTAAAGAACATATTTTAGCCGGAGATATATTTCAAATTGTCCTAAGTCAATGTTTTTAAAATAACTATTGTGCCCTTCGTATAAATATATATGTTTATCGGACTGATAGCATATCTAATATATACACATTCTAAAACATGAGCTCAGTAGAGTATATCATCATTTTTTAATAGGTCACACATAGCACGTCATACATAGTAGAAAAGGATTTCACTCATGGTTCTTATTATCAATATTTCCTTAGACGTAATTGTACTCATTCCTATATAGTATTGTGGAGGGGACAATATCTTAGCAGTTTGAGACTAGCGATAAAAACAGTAGTAATGCATTAGACTAATTAAAGTGTAGTTCAAGTTTAGGTACATACTGTTTTGAAATCAGAAAAATCACATGGATTTTGATGTCATGTTAAGGCCCCTTGAAAAAGACAAGTTTCTATTAACTTTCATGTCTAACGTGCTATCAGTCCGGTAATGAAGGGCACAATGGGTGTTTAATAATTGTTAATTGATATTATTGATTTAATAATTGAATGGATAGATATGAAAATTTTTATGATTAAATTAGGTATATATGGCATTATAAGTTTTGGTTGGACAAATATGACATCAAAGGGTTTTAGTTGGGGATATATGGAATTAACCCGTATTTGATCTTGTCTTTTGGTATTAAAATGATGTTGTTTGCTAAATTGCTATAACTCTTCCTATCAAGCTTGGGTAAATTCAATTATCAATAAGCCATTTTAAGACCCTTCTTTGTTATTGACGTAGATAATCTGTTATCATGTAACATTTCCGGATGTAGTATTTTTGAAGCACCACTTCAACTTTGTTTGAGAATAGGGGTTATTGTGCCCCCTACAGAGTTGCAACTTTTTCCTCTTCACCTATTACGCTTCATTTTTAAATCACAACATAAGGACCGATTTCAGACCATTGACCAATCCTAATAGGAAGAAAACTCAAAACCCCATTCTTAACTTCATGTCCTTGAATCAATGCTCCTTCTGCGATCACCGTTTGGTCTCCTATATAAACAAGTGAAGGGTCAGTAATATCAACTGTGTCTAGCAAAACCAATGAACCAATTCTTGCTCCAAACAGCTCAAACCAGTATTTCAAAAACACCGTCCCCCTCAAATGAACCGCCATCACCTTGGAAGAAATTTCTTGAGCCTTATATAAGGTCCACCACTTCACAAAGTCCATAGACCATATGGAAACTTCAGGGGTAAGAGCGTAATTTGGTTGGAGGAATGATTTACCGAATAATGCCACTGATATGCAAGCAGTGAATATGCAGAAAATCCACGCAACAGGAGCAACCACTAGAGAAACAGTGTACCCGATCCACGAATGAGAGTGTTCAGCAGACATTAAGTTCATGAACATGGTAACTGACAGATAAGCGGGAAGAGAACCTGAGCCCCCTACGGGTCCTTGATCTCGATGATAAAATGGTTCAATGTAACGTCATTTGAACTGTATTCAGTTTCTGGAAGAAGTTAAGAATATGTTCACAAGTATGGCAATTTTGTTTATAAATGTGAATGCATATGAGTAGAAAAATGATTCTGTAAAGCAAGTTCTTTTTTATCGAATGACCACCCATTTATATAAAAGTGGGTTAGTTGGGGTTTTTATTTAAATAAGGGTATTCCGTAACAGTGGATATTCATCCTGATACTCTCGATAAGGTATGTCTCTTAATATTTATTTAAAGCTTTTTGCAACAAAGATTGTCTGCAGTTATTCTTCAGCCTCGGGGCTGGTGTTCTCAATTTCTCTTATGCTTTGTTGGAACTGAGATGGCTAACGCATTTAAATGTAGGAACTAATAACATTATGAATTAATAACTGAACTTTATAGTAGGTACGCCTTCACGGGGAAGCTTAAGAACTTTACTAAGCAATCGGCATTTAACCCCAACTGCATTCGTGTTAATTAAGATTTTTGATGCCTGCCATAATGTAAGCAGTTTGGAAAACGGGCGGCTTACAGGCTTACTGATCTGATCCCATCAGCCCCTTTTAGGATTAAACTTGCGGATAATAAAAGAAAGGACACATAATGTTGAGCAGGATAGAAAATGAATGTTGTAGGTTGTGTTGCAAAATAAATAGTGACACTGAATTTGAAATTAAATGTAACGAAGGTGTTGAGCCCAAGGCAATAAGATGTGTCTTGGGGTGATTTTCGGATTTTATTTAGAGGTGATCGGACAATAGTTAAGGCCGAACTTGGAAACGTTTTTCCCTCAGTTATTGCTTCGATGCCGTTGTTAGTGATGGAACAACATCCATATCCATCACATGCTTCTTCCCCAACTTGGACACGTTTGTTAAAAAATGCCAAGAGGTTGTTGACGAATTATAGAACAAGGATCCACACACTCTACCTGATGAGTAATAAGACTGGAAAATGTTTGAAACACGAGGGCCTTTCAGACTTATACTTGATGAAGAAAGGAACACTTAAAGGTTTGATCTTTATGCTCTCTCTAGAGGTGGCGGAATGGGTGGTGCCAACGGGTCAAATAGTAACATTTTTATGCGGATCAAAGCGGACCAAGTTGATTTTTTGTGTGTGTTTATAAAATGGTATTGTATCAAAAAAGATTATAATATGTAAGATGATACTTATTTGTATTTAATAAAGCAATTATGGTCTGAGCATATTTGAAAAATATGTGACACATTTGACAGGTATCTCACGTTCACCTATTTGACGTGTTTTCATGTAACTCTGTCTTGACCCATTGCATAATTCAAACCAAAATTCCATATTGACCTATCTTTAGGGAAATAGTTAAGGAATGATAAGCTAACTTATGATGTCCATTGGTTTAAACAAAATGTAGTTGTGTATATGGTGTTTGCCGCCTTGATGTAAAAGTGAAGCTAGGTGGATCAATAGTCGGATAACGTTAACACCTACATTGATGAACAAAGAAACAAAAAATGAGATGTCGCTTTCATGTATAAGGATCCTTTGGCACCAGTTGGTTTAATCTACGTCACTATATCGTCTAATCAAAGTCGCAAGTGTTGATGTGAAATTAAATATCCTTGCACAATTACTTTGGCGAAGCATAGTTTGTGTGAAGTTTATTTATCTCATCATGGCCCGAAAAGGAATAATGTTTTATGTGAAATATGCTACTGTATTTCTTTATTACAATTTGCAATTTGGATATATTGGGTTGCTTTTAAATTTTGTTCATACGATTAAAGTTTTTTTTTACATACTCGGTGCCGTTGCTCAGCATGGCTACTGATATTGATACTTGCAATATACCGCATGTACGAGTACCTATAGTATATGGTACATTTTCAACTTTCAAAACGAACTCCTCTAATGATGTTCCTTATATGTACGCCCGTTGTTCATCGTCGGTCGGACCAGTGGTCACTAGCTAATCACGTGTCAGGTAACTATGTTTTTGTGAGCTTACCATTATCTTTTATTAAATATGGACTACTTAACTTTAGAGACTAAAAATTATTTAACTAAATTGTTTACAATGTATTAGATTAAGATGCACAATAGATAATCTTATGGCTCAAAAAGGAACTTCTTACAAATTTGCAACAATTTTTTTATTTAAAGTGCTTAAAAGTATATATTATGGCTCAGTACAGTAATTCATTTAAAAAATGGAATAGCTCTATGGCAAGTACTTCTTTTTTATACTTTTCTACATGCGTATTTATTTGTGTATTATCTTCCAACAATCAGACTTTATCTCTTGCATTAGCGAAGTAAGTCTTTTATGCTACATGACTTATTGTGTGACAGCGTGTTGAAGAGTTAATCAAATCGAACCTACTAGACATTATTTAAAAAATTCTTTTTCAATTCATTAATAACTTGATCATATTTTCTTCCAAATGGTTAAATGGGTCAAACATGATGTAGGTAATAAGTGGACGGGTCAAATGGGTTTAACACGTAAATATTCGTCCAAACTATATTTTAGTCGCATCAAACCTTCTATTTAAAGAAATTTTACTCTCTCCGTCCCACATTAAGTATCCACATTGTTATTTTTGGATGTCTCATAATAATTGTCCACTTTGTATGTCAATGAATGAAAGTAGACTTTAGTGGGTAGATGAAATATTTGATTGGTGAGGAGTGTAGTTGGCGGCTTTTCCTAAAATTTTGTGCATTATAAAAGTGGACGCTTAATATGGACAAATAGAGTATTATCATCATAATTTAAAGTTTCACAAACATACTTAGCGCACTAATTATATGATGTAGGATAAGTAGTTTTGGTAAGCATCATGCACTAATTATATGATGTAAACCCGACCCTGTTGTTGTTCCATGCTTAACCTTGTGGACTGAGGAAGCTATTTTTGAACGAGAAAAACAGGAGAAAGAGCTTGGTGATTATGGTTGTAGAGAACTAAAAATAAATAACAACTTACAAGTAACTATACATGGATACGGTGTAATCATTACTTTGTGCAAATATTATTTTCATAACAACACCATGCATCAAACACATTAAAAAATGTAATCTAAAATAAAATTGCCATTCGAAAAGCAAAACATAACAAGTCCTATATATATATATATATATATATATATATATATATATATATATATATATATATATATATATGTATATATATATATATATGTATATATATATATATATATATGTATATATATGTATATATGTATATATATGTATATGTGTGTGTGTGTATGTGTGTGTATATATATATATATATATATATATATATATATATATATATATATATATATATATATATAATATACATATATATATATATATATATATATATATATATATATATATATATATATATATATATATATATATATAATATACATATATATATATACACACACACATATATATATATATATATATATTATTAGTGTTGTTGTTATAGCTAATGATCAAAGGCCAACCACTTGTGGTGCGACTTCCCATCAACATGAGAGACGGTGGCTTTCTACAGGCCAATGTGAAGTATACCGTTTACGTTTGTTATATTGACTGTTTTTTCCCGTTAAATACCAACAATATTTTTGAATGATATATTGTAGGCATTGTATGATCAACACAAAGTACAAGATTACTAAATTATAAGTCTGAATTTACAAATACAATGCAAGTCATATATGCTTCTTAATTGTGCTGAAGTTGTTTGATTTCGTTTCATCTTTCAGTCTGATGTTTAATTAGAGTTTTGCGACATCTCTAGACAGTGGTTGGTTCGAACCATGATAGGTAAAACGCCAAAAACAGTTATGTTCTTGTGTCCCGTTCTGTGAGCATATTTGAATACAGGACATTTGGATTCACCAAAATCAAAACCCTAATATTGAATGGTTATATGTGTTTACATCACCTTATAATATATGTTAATACAAAATTTATATACAAGTCCCCATCATACTTTAATTTGAAGAGCTTTGACACTTTTTAGTATAAGGTACCTTTGATAACCATACAGTTAAACAAGACTAAACTTAGTATTGAATATCTACTTGATCTTAGTTTTCGATTTAGGATTTCACTTGATATGTCTAAATACTTAAGAAAGATCATCATATCCTTGATTTGATTCCAGTTAATTGGAATTTGGTCAACCTTGCAAAAAACGAAAGAAAAATAGTGGATATTCCTCCTAATACTCTCGATTAGGTATGCCATCTTAAGTTCATAGTTTATTGCAGTTTCATGTTAATATTAACACATTATAAAGGTTGTAGTATGATGAAACATTTGATGTAATTTTCTTCATTGGTTTACATGTTTTTAGTCTGAGTCGTCACTAACAACCGAGAAGCCAGTCTCTCAGCTGATAGCTCATCGGATCATTCAGCTTCTGATCTGGTCGTAAAAAGAATTCAAAGGAAAGGGGGTCTTGATTGCCGTATGATGCGAGAGTCTCTGTTTGGGTAATATAAGACCTGTCAACATTTGCAGATATTCTACCATGAGTGTTGCCATAGGAGGAGCATGTAAACCCGACCCTGTTGTTCTTCCATGCGTAACCTTGTGGATTGAGGAAGCTATTTCTGAACGAGAAAAACAGGAGAAAGAGCTTGGTGGTTATGGTTGTAGAGAACTAAAAATAAATAACAACAACTTACAAGTAACTATATGTAACACCCTGGAAAATCGGGTTTTAGCGGAAGCATACAAGTCTTGGGTGCTACTAATTGGTATCACAACACAAGTATAGAATAACGGGGTTTTTCTTAGTAAAACTCATTTATTAAGTATAAAACAAAGTTTACAATAAAATTTGATGCGAAAACAGGCCCATAATAGATAAGCGGTCCCCAAATACAAATATCAGAGTCGTCTATGACCATGCCATGCCATTGCCCAAGCGCCTCCAAAAGTAAACTATCGCCTCAATACCTGAAAATACATGCTAAAAGTATCAACACGAGGTTGGTGAGTTCATAGGTTTTCATAAAGGTGTTGCGAGTTTCAAAAGATCCTTTCGATCATTGTGGCGCCCACAATGTCGCGAAAACAAGGTTTACCTTTAAGCAAAAGAATTGTGGACCACAAGGTTTTCAAGTGCAAATCAATTCTCATAAACAAATCAAATTTATCCGAGGCATATCCTGCCTAATTCACAGTATCAAAATATATATTCGCAAAAATAATTCAAAACAAATACTTGGACCATATCAAAATTTATACAACGAATAGTGTCACGCAAACTTAACTATTACGCAGGCTAAGTCATGAAACCAACGCTAGATAGCACGGGTCGTGACTATCTCTAAACACACAAACAATCGACATGTTATACGTCCCCCACATGATCCATGTTGGTCGGACGGGGTGGCCATTCCCAATAGATCTATACATACCACTTGCACCATCCTGAGCCAGGATGTAACAATTTATAACAACGCTTGGGTTTCTAACCTTAACCTAACACGTAATAGCTTACAAAACATTTACAGGTCCAATCAAAACAGTTTTTCAAGCACTTGTGTCCACATAAAATATACTATAGCCAAATCACACATTTTATCAAATAAAGTAACAATCGCTTAATTAAATAAATCAATCATTTCATTTAGCAAAAACGAGCATGTATTCTCCCCCAAAACAGTTTAAAAGCAAGTAAAAGTAGGGGCCATGAACTCACCTCGATACGAGCAACGCAAGAATCACAACTAACAAGACTGGCATCAAAGAGCAAGCACAACCAAATCATGACGAAAGGCATGTCGATATCCAAAGAGTACAAGTACAAAGTTACTACATCGTCACGACCTAATAGTATACATATTATCTCAAAATACGTCTCAAAAAGTAAAATAATATAATATCCGAAAGACAGCGTGTCTTAGTTTTCGTGGAATACTCGTATAAAAAATTTCCAAAAATCTAGTATCGATATCTCAAAAGTTTAGTTTTTAACATTTCGTGTGGTGGTAAGAATACAAAGACTCGACATGTACCCACGCTAAACACAACTCACACCAAAGCATAATGTATATCCCAATACATTTTAAGGAATAGTCAAGAAATATTGACCAAGACTCAAGTTGAGTAGACAATGATGAAATGGAAATTGAGACATTAACGACGCACAATTACATCAGGAAAAATAAACAAGGAATTCATAAAAGAAGTCAAGGTATATAGCGCGGAAGAAATCAACAAATAAATTAATGATAAAACAATAGAATTCGACACATTTCCGGAAATTTCAAAATAAAGAAAAGGAAGTTTCTTATAAAAGAAAGCATACTTTTAAAACATTCTAAATGAATTATAAGAAATTATAAGATTTTTATGAATTTTAGGATTTTTCGTCTTTTTGTCGGAATTTGAGAAAATAGAGTTTTTGTAGAAATTTTACCAAGTATAGAAATTTTAGAAAATTTTGGCATGACCCGTTCGTTTATCGGACGTTCCCATATTTTACATAACCTGTATTAGACAATATAAAATGATTCGACAAAACTACTATAATTCGATATGACAAAATAAAACAATAACGGACCCGAAACCCCCTTTTGGATCATTACATCCAAAAGTGCACTATAATCAAATATGGCTAATCTGAAATCTAATGAGAACGAATAATATGGTTTATAAAACAACGCATAGTAATAATACAATTTTCCGGAAAAAATGACACTTAAACAATATATACTATTTTCCGAAAAAAATAAGCAATTTGACTTTTTCAGAAAAATGGTCCGACTTTGACCAAGCTTAAATCCTTCATTTTACACTTTCAAGCTTAAAAACCTCGTGATTTGAAGTAAAAGATCATTTCGGACAACTTTTGTGTTTTACAATTAAGCCGGTTCGGACTAGAAAGGGTCCAAAACCTTGTTTCAAAATCTTATCAGCAAGTAAATTATTATGCAATTGCTGTCAAAATGTCTTGTATCTTATAAATCTTAAATCGGCCGTATCTTCTTCGTTATAAGTCCGTTTTCGACGTTCTTTATATCAGGGTTTAGGGTTTAGGGTTTGACCCTAAACCCTAAACCCGAAAAGGTAATTAAGGGTACTAACATGTTTTTAAGGTTATACATTGTCAAAAATATTTTTCGGCTACTGTTGCTTATGAATTAATTATGGACAGATTCATATATTAAAAATAAGCAATTCCAAACACCCCTTTAAGTGTAGAAAAATAAGCAAATCAAATGCACCCTTTAGGGGCTGAACTAATCAGATCCAAATGCACCCTTTTGTGCAGAAAATAAGCAACAAACGCACCCTTTAGGGGCTGCAAGGAGCAGGTTTAAACGCACCCATTTGGAGCTGCAAATCAGCAGATACAAACAGCCCTATATGGGCTTAAAATGGCGAAACCAACAACCATGAATGGCTTAAATATAAACAGAAAACAAGTTGTTCTAAACGCCCCTTTTGGGACAGAATAAACTGGACTAACGTACTCCATTTGGGACGGAAATAAGATGAACTGAGCACAACAACTCGACACACCCCTCGTGGGGTTTGTGGTCGCCTTGAGCCAAAACCAAACACAACACTAACCGAGAATAAACAAACACTCCTAGCAGGTTATTATTGTGAATCAAACCAACACAAATAAAACAAGCGCACCGTTTGGTGCTACTCTCAGACAGATTGAAATCACAAGGTAAATATACCACAAACTAGATCATAATCCTAACTAATTAATCCTAAACCAAATACGTAAATCCAACATCATACCCGAGACCCAAGTGGTCTCGGCTCAACCCAAACGGGTTCACCTTTGACCCGAGACCAATCCATACCAAACAAACCCACGAATTTTGTTGATTCACCACACGAATTATTTTAAAAAAAAACATGTTTTAATCCGGTTTTTAAATTCCACGAACACTTATAATCGATTCACAATTGGTTTTTACCCAAAGAAACAGGTAAAAAATGGATACTTGAGTTGACATACCAATTCACGAGCAAGAGGGCGAGAGGAAGAGGAGAGTGGCGATGGTGGTTGACTCGGACCAAAACAAACCGTCGTCACGAGCCTAACGCGACTCTACTGTCACGATCTAAACATTAAAACGACTTCCAACACCTCGTCTCGCCTTGGATTAATGTTAGAACGGTGGTAGAGGTGGTTGCTAATGGCGGCGACGTGGTGGAGAGGTGGTGGTGCTGCCGGCGGTTAGGGTAGCGGCTGAAGAGAGAAGCAGGAGAGGGTTAGGGTTTGAGAGAAGGAAGGTTTTATTTGAGTTGCAGGAAAATGATTTTTAACCCTAGTTATGTTATATGTTATGCTTTATATATGCTCTCAAAGTATCAAAAAGAAATTCTAAAGTTTAAGAAAGATAAGGGGCGCGGGTGTAACTTTCACCATAGGGACCAATTATGCAGCTTTTGCAAAACTTTTTCGATTTTGAGGTTCGGGACTCAGTTGAGCTCGATAATGATTAATTCAAGACATGAAAATTACGCCATTGCTTTTGAAATAATTTCTCCAATAAAAATGAGTATTTGCACGGCTAGTTTTCTCGCAAATAGAAATAATTATCAAATTAGAATGTTTTAACAAGGTTATAATCGTGCCTGTCTAATTTTTCACGTTTCACGAGATAGCTTTCTTGTTTTCACTTCAATTAAGCTCATGAAAGTTCCTAAACGAAAAGCAGACATAATATCTCGAAAATGAATATCTTGAAAAGTGCGCGTTGTCACAGACGATTTCACGTTTCGCGAGATAGCTTTCTTGTTTGCATGCAATTAAGCTCAGGAAAGTTCCTAAACGAAAAGCAGACATAATATCTCGAAAATGAATATCTAGAAAAGTGCGCGTTGTCACAGACTTCCCTCCTTAACGGAATCGTGTCCTCGCGATTCAATTCAAGTTATCCCTTAGAATCGAAAAGTGATAAGGATGCTTTCACAAAACATTGTTTTCACGTTTTTATGTGAACTCAGAATGTTTCTCAATGTTCCATTGAATATTATCAACAGGAATACGACTTGGATCAAGTCTCCTGACTTCACGGCCTGTTATTATGATATGTTCTTCAATACAGCTTAGGCCTTCGTAAATCTGGACCTCTTCCAGCAAGGACAACAATTGTTTCCAACAGCGAGGCATCACCTCTGATTATGCATATGAAAACGTCACGAACAGCTGAGTTCTAGCCGTAGCTCAAGGCTCTAAGCTACCAGTCCAGCTCTAGCAAAGATTTTGAAAGGAATAATACAGCGAGGGTTAAGCTTTCCACGTTTTCTAAACGTATTACATAATTCCATGGTGAGACTTTAAGCATAGCTTTGTCCATAATCATGGAATTTCAAGGGTTTACATCTGATGCCAATCATGTCCCACGATTGAAGCAGTTTGCACTTCTGTTTTTTATCCGAACAATTTCTCGGCAGTTTCATGAACAATTTCAGGATAGCAAGTTGGGTATTCCCCCACTTCAATCCGACAAGTTGTTGAGCGACATCTTCAACTATAAAGTGCCTCGTACAACGTGGCTATGGTTATGGGAGAATCCGGCCAATGGGAGGTATCTATCTCAACCATTGCCGAAACAATCATGCAGACACACAATGTGCCCTTTAACGCTTGAATGGTTCTTTCACCCAAGCCAATAGTTTGTGGATGATACACAACACTCACACCAAAACCTGTTCTTATGGCTTTTGGAGTGATTACTAGAAACTTGATGTGAAGCGACCTTCACAATCAAAAATGATAGAAGTCGGCACTCCATGACGTGCGACAATCTCCTTAAAGGCTTAAGGTTTCTGTTGGACCAACAGAATCTCCGTCGAAAAGAGAGTTAAGCAAATTCAGAGTACGACTCTGAAGGAGAGCTTTAACTACTCCAAGTATCGCAAAATTCACCTCTGAGTCGGACATAGGTGATCAGGCTATGTCCCACTGTCCCTGGTTAAATATAGGTGATCAGTCTATATTCACCCGAGGTTCAATGAATTTTGATATACTTGACTTAGTTACTCTAGACTCCTGTCTTTCACTTTCCAAAATCCATTTTCAAAAGGTTAAAACAAGTGTCTACACGCAAGGACGAGTGATGAGATTGTGTAAGGAAAGAGACGCAATGCTACAAAAGATATGATGCGTAAACATAAGTATGTCAAAGATACTTATAACATATAGTGAAAGATAAATGGATATACTCATCCAATAGTAAGGCACACATCTCATCAAATATATTAGCAATCAAAGTCACAAGTGAGGCATCAGCTTGGCAGGCAGGCATGTGTCGGTCATAGGGTTAAATTTTCATATAAGTGGTTATAGTCTAGGTTTTGAAATTTTAGCCAGTTATCTATAACCTAGGCTCTGATACCAATTGTAACACCCCGGAAAATCGGGTTTTAGCGGAAGCTTACAAGTTTTGGGTGCTACTAATTGGTATCACAACACAAGTATAGAATAACGGGTTTTTCTTAGTAAAACTCATTTATTCAGTATAAAACAAAGTTTTACAATAATATTTGATGTGAAAACAGGCCCATAATAGATAAGCGGTCCCCAAATACAAATATCAGAGTCGTCTATGACCATGCCATGCCATTGCCCAAGCGCCTCCAAAAGTAAACTATCGCCTCAATACTGAAAATACATGCTAAAAGTGTCAACACGAGGTTGGTGAGTTCATAGGTTTTCATAAAGGTGTTGCGAGTTTCAAAAGATCCTTTCGATCATTGTGGCGCCCACAATGTCGCGAAAACAAGGTTTACCTTTAAGCAAAAGAATATGTGGACCACAAGGTTTTCAAGTGCAAATCAATTCTCATAAACAAATCAAATTTATCCGTGTTGGGTTCAGTAAATACCCAAACCCCTTAATCTAGGATTTGAATAGAAAATAGCCCAAGTGTTTAGTCCGTTAAATACTAACAGGTCACTGAGTGCATAGTCTCTCAGTGAGTCATCTTCAGGATACTCAATATGAGGCAAAGAAGAAGTCTCTCCACTCAGTAAGGTGGAACTTAAAGGGTGAAGACTGAGTCAAGAAGAAGATGATGGATTCAGTGAGTGATGACAATAACTCTTTAAATCCCTAAGACTCCTCTCCAACTACTTACACTAAAGACAAACTGAAGTAGAAGACTGAAGGATGTAAAGACTGAAGAATGAGCGGGACATGGCGGGATAAGTTTGAATCAGATAAGACGAAGTACTTATCAACCAAAGTCAACTTTCCCTGAATGGCAAAAGATCAGGCTCAGTGTCATCACTGAACTTAGGAAAGTAGTCTTGTCTCTTACCTAGAATAGTCTTTGTAAACAGAGACAAAATGCATCATTATTTTGTCTTCTGTATGATGTCAGTTTGTGTCACACCCCCAAATTACCTGTTTTGCAGCGGAATGGAATTCCTGGGGATTGACTGTCATAGCATCACAATCACAGTTATATTGAACGACCTAAAGTGTCATTTGAAAAGAACATCGTTTGATTTAATAAAACAATCAGAGTTTACAAAGTATAGGTCCCAAATGAAAATCAACTTGTGCGGAAATAATTTTGTTACAAGCCAAACGATGTTTTAAAGTTCATAAAACCCAAGTGAGACGCGTCGTCACCGCGACTCCATGATGTGTCCACATGCATGCCATGAAGTGAATGCCTTAGATACCTGAGATAAAAACATGCTAAAAGTGTCAACACAAAGGTTGAGTGAGTTCATAGAGTTTGTGTTGAAATGTAAAGCCTTTCAAAATCGTTTATGTAGCAAAGGCATTGTAAATCCACCCAGTTCCAAGTTCCGCCCATACAAAACTTGCAACCTGTGTGTTCACAACCCACTGCCAAAATGTGTACAGTTCATGTTCAAACACATGGTGTCAAATGAATTCACAATAGTGCATGACTTAATGTATCAACAGTTACTTGACATAATTATACCAAGACATTTAGTTCAATGAAAATCCCAAGACATTCAGCTCAATGGTGTTCCCAAGACATTTAGCTCAATAATAATCCCAAGACATTCAGCTCAATGATAATCCCAAGACATTCAGCTCAATGATAATCCCAAGACATTCAGTTCCATGATTTATGATATAGGATATGACTAAACATTCAGTTCAGTTAAGCATGTAGTTTCAAATAATCATGATAGTCATAAAAATAGTTGAGCATGTATCTCCCCCAAAAATAATTCAAAACAATTAAAAGAGTAGGGGCAATGACTCACCTGGTGCAATGATTACGATGACAAAAGTGGATACACTGAAATGTAGCGTAAATCGCAAAAATGACCTATTATGAATGATATGATACGTAATGAGTTATGATGTAATGTTATGCATGCATTTCGTATGTTATTTATACCATCTATGAGTTTTAAAAAAAATAATACTTATCGTCGAAAAATACTCTTTTGACGTCTTGACCATTCTTAAATTACTTTATAAGTATTTACGTCAAAATGTCATCCTACAATGGTTTCTTAATGATTTATTGTGAAATTTTAACTTTTCGTCGTAAAATAATGTCGTTGGAAATTTCATGAAAGTGACTAAAATGGCTTCGAAAATCTAGTCGTAAAATGGTGTACGTCGAACGTTAGGAAACGAACTCAACGGTTTTGGAAAGCTTGTATCAAAATCTCAAAGTTTTAGTACATGAGTTTTCGTCATAGAGGTCTCGAACATAAAGATAATAGAGGTTAAATATGGTGATTTTGTCCAAATGTGGTTTAAAAAGTGAGTTTCGGCAAAGTTTAAGCAACCGTAAATAATTTATTACAACTCCGCTATACAAACGGTTGGTCATTTTGAAAAATATGCTTGGTGATCTCAATTTTATTAGAAGACACCTCGTTACAAAAAGTTCCACATCAACGTTAAAAATAGCCTCCAATATGGTCGTTTTGTTTACCGTAACACTTGTCAAATAAAAATAATATAGTTTTCTTAACTAATAAAGTTACGGCAATTTTATGAAAACGTGTATATTTTAGTCGTTACAAATCCGTTTTCTACGTATTATACGTCCTTAGCTTCGTATCAAAGTATACTAATATATTTTTGATAAGTCGAAATAATTTATAAAGCTTAAGACTCGTTTTTGACTCGTACAAAACAAAAATAGTGTGCTGAATTTCCAGGAAATATATATTTCGTCGTCAAACTTGAAAAATTCATAACTTCTTCGTTATAACTCCGTTTTAATCCGTTCAAGCGGCCACAGATTCGTTTTAAAGTATATTTTCTAATTATCTAGGCCAAAAATTCGTGTCTACTGTCGGATTTTCCAGAAATTCAAAATAAGATCAGACCACTTTTTAGACTTGTCGAAAAGAGTTTTTCTCGTACTAAACCTATTCCAATCCCTTCAAAACAACTCCAAAGCTATTCTAATCCTACCATACACCTTCTTAGGGTGTCATGGGTTCCTAAACATCATCAAGACCAATATATAACAAGGGATAAATTATAGGATGACTTAAATATGTATAACTCTAAAACAATGATAAAAATGGTATAAATATCCACAAGTCTTGCATGTTTTGCTCAAAAATGATGAAATAGATATGAAATGAAAATGAAAGATGTAAAATGAAAGTGATATGCTTACTAGTTACTTGATGAGGTGATAAGGACAAGGATTAAACCTAAACACCCTAGGTTTTTATTTCAAAACCTTGATTAAGAGTGTAACTAGATTGTTTTAAACTTGACTTGGAAAAACTTGGATGATTCTCTTCTTCAACCTATGTATGGCCGGTTTTGAAGAAGGAAAAGAGAAAAAAAATGTTGACTTGAACTTTGCATTATTGAATGAATGTGTATCAAGAAGATTGAGTGTAGATATCACTAAGTAATAAAGATCTAACCACTCTATGACTTACCCCCCCCCCCCTCATGGCCGGTTTTGGGGGGGATGTATTTCCAAAATACATTTTTTTTATAAAGTATATTGTATATAATGTAAAGTGTGTAAATAAAATGTATAGGTAAGAATAACTTGTACAATTGTATATACATTTGAGTAATTAGAATAGTGTTGTCTAAAAATAAACTTTAATGGATCAAAGTAAAGTATAATGAGATCATAAAAATTGTAAAAATACATTTCTTGCAAAATTTGAGTGAACTAATAATTATCGTGTAGTTTTTAAGAAAAGCGCCGTAATAATATAAATTTAACGATTTATATACAAAATAAATTTAAAACACTAGGTAAACTCAAAATATTATTTTTATAAACTAATTGTAAGTATAAAAATATATCAGGATCATTTTTGGAAGTATCAGATTAAATGTTCAAAATAATAACTTACGCGATAACATTTATTTAATATGAAATTTACGCGTTTTAATGAAAAAAATGCAAAGCCATGCATGAACTAATAAGATGACAATGATGTTAATGAAATGTAGACTAACTTAGTCTATATGAAATGTCCTGAAAATACGAGTTGTCACATTCGCCCATCCAAAAAGGAATTCAGTCCCTGAATTCAGTTCGTGTTGGTCTCTCGGGTTTAGGGTTTGATGTGGCAAACTTTCCCATTCTCAAGCAAAACCCTCAAAAGACTTTTTACCAACCAATTTTCACTTAATCTCACAACTCATCAAACGAGAACTGTCATGAGATTAGGCTAAATTGGTTTGTAGGAGGACTTTTGAAAATTTGGCTCGATTACGGAATTGCTTACACATATAAGCCTACTACTCCCTTCATTGCATGATTCTTCTTGAATTAGACATAGGTGATCAGGCTATGTATAATTTAGGAGTAACTATGCAATGCTTGGACTAATCGACTCCTATGTTGTTTGGTGTTGAGTCAACTGATGTTAAAATTGTGATAGGGAATGACAGGGCATTCTCCACGTCAGAGTGATGTGAATATGATGGGATGGGTATTTGAAGGCATCCATGTGACAATCGATTTTGAAATGAAAGTAAATAACTCGAAAAAATGTACGTATAAACCGCATGTAAAGTGAACATGCACTTATGATGAAATGATGAGATGCTATGATGATGTAGTTATAGTCTAGGGTCAATGATGCAACCTAGTTCTCTATAACCGAAGCTCTGATGCCAATCTGTCACACCCCCAAATTACCTGTTTTGCAGCGGAATGGAATTCCTGGGGATTGACTGTCATAGCATCACAATCACAGTTATATTGAACGACCTAAAGTGTCGTTTGAAAAGAACATCGTTTGATTTAATAAAACAATCAGAGTTTACAAAGTATAGGTCCCAAATGAAAATCAACTTGTGCGGAAATAATTTTGTTACAAGCCAAACGATGTTTTAAAGTTCATAAAACCCAATATGTGTCCACATGCATGCCATGAAGTGAATGCCTTAGATACCTGAGATAAAAACATGCTAAAAGTGTCAACACAAAGGTTGAGTGAGTTCATAGAGTTTGTGTTGAAATGTAAAGCCTTTCAAAATCGTTTATGTAGCAAAGGCATTGTAAATCCACCCAGTTCCAAGTTCCGCCCATACAAAACTTGCAACCTGTGTGTTCACAACCCACTGCCAAAATGTGTACAGTTCATGTTCAAACACATGGTGTCAAATGAATTCACAATATTGCATGACTTAATGTATCAACAGTTACTTGACATAATTATACCAAGACATTTAGTTCAATGAAAATCCCAAGACATTCAGCTCAATGGTGTTCCCAAGACATTTAGCTCAATAATAATCCCAAGACATTCAGCTCAATGATAATCCCAAGACATTCAGCTCAATGATAATCCCAAGACATTCAGTTCCATGATTTATGATATAGGATATGACTAAACATTCAGTTCAGTTAAGCATGTAGTTTCAAATAATCATGATAGTCATAAAAATAGTTGAGCATGTATCTCCCCCAAAAATAATTCAAAACAATTAAAAGAGTAGGGGCTATGACTCACCTGGTGCAATGATTACGATGACAAAAGTGGATACACTGAAATGTAGCGTAAATCGCAAAAATGACCTATTATGAATGATATGATACGTAATGAGTTATGATGTAATGTTATGCATGCATTTCGTATGTTATTTATACCATCTATGAGTTTTAAAAAAAATAATTCTTATCGTCGAAAAATACTCTTTTGACGTCTTGACCATTCTTAAATTACTTTATAAGTATTTACGTCAAAATGTCATCCTACAATGGTTTCTTAATGATTTATTGTGAAATTTTAACTTTTCGTCGTAAAATAATGTCGTTGGAAATTTCATGAAAGTGACTAAAATGGCTTCGAAAAGCTAGTCGTAAAATGGTGTACGTCGAACGTTAGGAAACGAACTCAACGGTTTTGGAAAGCTTGTATCAAAATCTCAAAGTTTTAGTACATGAGTTTTCGTCATAGAGGTCTCGAACATAAAGATAATAGAGGTTAAATATGGTGATTTTGTCCAAATGTGGTTTAAAAAGTGAGTTTCGGCAAAGTTTAAGCAACCGTAAATAATTTATTACAACTCCGCTATACAAACGGTTGGTCATTTTTAAAAATATGCTTGGTGATCTCAATTTTATTAGAAGACACCTCGTTACAAAAAGTTCCACATCAACGTTAAAAATAGCCTCCAATATGGTCGTTTTGTTTACCGTAACACTTGTCAAATAAAAATAATATAGTTTTCTTAACTAATAAAGTTACGGCAATTTTATGAAAACGTGTATATTTTAGTCGTTACAAATCCGTTTTCTACGTATTATACGTCCTTAGCTTCGTATCAAAGTATACTAATATATTTTTGATAAGTCGAAATAATTTATAAAGCTTAAGACTCGTTTTTGACTCGTACAAAACAAAAATAGTGTGCTGAATTTTCAGGAAATATATATTTCGTCGTCAAACTTGAAAAATTCATAACTTCTTCGTTATAACTCCGTTTTAATCCGTTCAAGCGGCCACGGATTCGTTTTAAAGTATATTTTCTAATTATCTAGGCCAAAAATTCGTGTCTACTGTCGGATTTTCCAGAAATTCAAAATAAGATCAGACCACTTTTTAGACTTGTCGAAAAGAGTTTTTCTCGTACTAAACCTATTCCAATCCCTTCAAAACAACTCCAAAGCTATTCTAATCCTACCATACACCTTCTTAGGGTGTCATGGGTTCCTAAACATCATCAAGACCAATATATAACAAGGGATAAATTATAGGATGACTTAAATATGTATAACTCTAAAACAATGATAAAAATGGTATAAATATCCACAAGTCTTGCATGTTTTGCTCAAAAATGATGAAATAGATATGAAATGAAAATGAAAGATGTAAAATGAAAGTGATATGCTTACTAGTTACTTGATGAGGTGATAAGGACAAGGATTAAACCTAAACACCCTAGGTTTTTATTTCAAAACCTTGATTAAGAGTGTAACTAGATTGTTTTAAACTTGACTTGGAAAAACTTGGATGATTCTCTTCTTCAACCTATGTATGGCCGGTTTTGAAGAAGGAAAAGAGAAAAAAAAATGTTGACTTGAACTTTGCATTATTGAATGAATGTGTATCAAGAAGATTGAGTGTAGATATCACTAAGTAATAAAGATCTAACCACTCTATGACTTACCCCCCCTCATGGCCGGTTTTGGGGGGGATGTATTTCCAAAATACATTTTTTTTTATAAAGTATATTGTATATAATGTAAAGTGTGTAAATAAAATGTATAGGTAAGAATAACTTGTACAATTGTATATACATTTGAGTAATTAGAATAGTGTTGTCTAAAAATAAACTTTAATGGATCAAAGTAAAGTATAATGAGATCATAAAAATTGTAAAAATACATTTCTTGCAAAATTTGAGTGAACTAATAATTATCGTGTAGTTTTTAAGAAAAGCGCCGTAATAATATAAATTTAACGATTTATATACAAAATAAATTTAAAACACTAGGTAAACTCAAAATATTATTTTTATAAACTAATTGTAAGTATAAAAATATATCAGGATCATTTTTGGAAGTATCGGATTAAATGTTCAAAATAATAACTTACGCGATAACATTTATTTAATATGAAATTTACGCGTTTTAATGAAAAAAATGCAAAGCCATGCATGAACTAATAAGATGACAATGATGTTAATGAAATGTAGACTAACTTAGTCTATATGAAATGTCCTGAAAATACGAGTTGTCACAGTTTGTCACTTAGGAAAGAGTCAAAAATCATACATGTATAAATAGCATAAGAGTTGGAGTGAAAAGATTAAGCTTGTGAATTGTAAAAACACACACACGCAAGCCATCTTTTCACTCCTCCAAATACAACTTTATCCCTGAGATAGCTCAGTGGGTTCTAAGAGTTGTGCTCAGACTTAGCCTGAGCTTAGAGAGGAGTCACCAACCTTTGTCATTTCAATCCCAAGTGCTATTTTGCAAGTACTTGGGTAACGTATTCTTTGCGATTCATTTCTAATAAGAATATGATGTTGAAAATTATCTAGTGTGTTTTACTTACGTTAATTTCAGTCATTGTTCACTATTAACTTGTTTTATATTTCTAAACTATTTTAAACGATAGTGAACGGGGAACAACAAGTGGTATCAGAGCCATGCTAATTATAAAACTCGTTTTTAGGCCACTCTAAAAGTTTTTAAATTAGGATCCTAAATGGCTGATTTTGATTCTAATAATTCTAATCCCATTGCTACAGATTCTGTCATTGAATCGGGTAGTGGGGTGTTGTTTGATGATCATTCAGATTCTGTTGACTCTCCTAAGGTACAAGGGTCGAGGTCTGTTAATGACCTTCTATCTGCTGCTAACCTTGTCTCGTTTGTTAGTGGCAAAGATGGGGTTTCTCCTTCATGCACGGATTCTTCTACGGATGTTATGGGGCTTCGTACTAGTTGTGGTGAGTCGAATTTTTCGATGATGAGCCCTAGTACAACCTTTGCATTGGCTAATGATGTGGGGGCAGCAAAATCAGAAGTTGCTTCTGATTTTATAGAACCAGGTACTTGTGTATTTCAAGCCGAACCATGTTTGGTTCAATCTAAACATGAAGTGCCTATGGTTATGCCTTCTCTCGATCAGGTTGATTTGGGTAAGGTTCGAATGTTAAGTTCTACTGATGTGGATATGGTACATGAGGCTGATTTGGCGCAACATAACAACGTATTGTCCGATTGTATGAAGCGGTAAAAGAGGGTTGTTGATTGTAACGAGCCTCTATTACGTACAACTACTTTTTCTGTTGATGCTAATCAGGTTCATATGTCGAGTTCTTGTGATGCGGCTACTATTGCGGGTGCTTATGGTGAATCTATGGCTGGTAAGTCTGATGGTCCGACTCATCTTCAACCTGGTCTTGTTACCTCTGGTGATCATATCTTTAATCCAAATCAGGTACATGAGTCGGGGTGTACGTATGATAAGTTTTTATCGGCTGCAAATGTTGTTATTCCAGTTGAAGTAGTTGATGATATGTGCGGGAAATTTACTAATTCACTTTATGGCTATTTCATTGGTCAACAACTTGCATTTCCGATTGTTGAAGACTATGTCAAGCATACTTGGGCTAAGTTCGGCTTGGAGCACGTTATACTACGGAATGGTTTCTTCCTTTTCAAATTTTCTTCATTGGAAGGTATGACTAAGGTTCTTGATGGGGGTCCTTGGTTTATTAAATCGGTACCTATTTTCTTGCGTGAGTGGGTGCCGAATACTAGGTTGGAAAAGGAGAAAGTGACTAAGGTACTGGTTTGGGTTCGTATCCATAATGTACCTTCCGTTGTGTATTTTAAAGCTGGTATAAGTTTGATTGCAAAACAGTTGGGGCGGATTATACGTTTTGATGCGAGTACTAATGCTATGTGTAGCAATCCTTGGGGTCGTTATTCATACGCACGGGTTCTTATTTAGTTATCTGCTGATAGAGATGTTTTGGAATCAATTGATGTTGCTATTCCCTTACCTATGGGTAAGGGTCATTAGATGGAAGTTCTTGAAGTCGAGTATGAGTGGTGGCCGCCTTGGTGCTCTAAGTGTATTATTTTCAATCATGATGATGATCTTTGTCCTCTTAGACGAAAGCGGGTTACTAGTGCTTCGACTAATAACGATGTTGGTATTGATCGTCATGTTCACTCTCATAAGGCTGGTAAAGAGGTTGGTAAAGATTCTACAAGGGCGCGGGGTTTTAAACCAAAGACCAATGTTATGTATAGACTAGTCTCAAAACTGGCAGCCAAGAAAAAGAACTCTTCTAAACTTAAGTTAGGCGATGATTTTAAGCCGACTAATGAGGGTTCTCTTTCTCTTGGTACATCTAGTGGGGTGGTAAGGAGTGATGATGGTGTGGATACGGTACAGGAACAAATTACACAGCCTGTTGCCGATTCTTCATGTGGGGGAAAGGATAATGCTGTTGCAGTTTGTAATCATCAGGTACCTTCGAGAAGTAAGACTGCAGATTTGTGGGAGCGTTTCAACAACCATGTTGCTTCTACGAGTAAAGCTTCAAATGTTTCCCCTAACGTTAGTCATGTGGCCTCAACTTCTATTCAGGGTCAAGGTTCATGTGTGGATGGGGTTAGTGAAAGTTATGATGAAGTCTTTGAGAACTATGATGATATCGAGATGTATGCTTCCAAATCTAAGAATTATAGTGGCTCTGCTAGAGACTTCAAGGTGCAAGGACGCAAGAAGAATTAGTTTATGTTTTCTTTTGTGTTTCTTGATGTTAAGTAGCTTTGTTTAGCTTAGTTTATTTGTAAGTTGCACATGTGTTGGTGCATGTCTATTGCCCTTTAGGGCTGAGATGGGGGACTCACTCCCATCCTTTTGTACTTCAACGTTTTTGGTGTAATGCATTTTACCAGGGTGCAAAATCCCTTTTACCCAAAAAAAACTAGTCGACAAAAAGGGTGGAGCTTATACAGCTAATGCCCCTCGACTCGAAGTTGGCAAATTCAACAAATGGAAAAAGCGAATGCTTTGCTATTTGACTGGAATGGAACCTTACTACATAAAATGTATTAATGAAGGTCCATTCGTCCCAAAAACAGCTGAAGGTTTGCCTAAACCTGAAGCTCAGTGGACTCAGGATGAAAGAAGAGTGGCCAACCAGGACCAAAGACTCAAGAGTATCATCATATCTTGTCTCCCTGATGATACCATGGAGTCGGTTATTAACTGTAGTACAGCTAAGCAAACCTGGGAAGACCTGGTCCATAGCCATGAAGGTCCATCTGATACCAAGGAAAATAGGATAATGGACCTGAAACTTGAGTATAATACCTTCAGGGCTAAGGACTCAGAAAATATGTCTCAAACTTACACCCGGTACAAAACTTTGTTAAATGAACTTTCAAATGATGGTGTAAAATTGTCCAAACATGAAATCAATGTTGGTTTTGCAAAAAAGTCTTCCTGAGAAATGGTTGAATTTCTATCAAGGACTAAGGAATGCTAACCACATTCAGAATCTTGAGCTTCTTGAAATTTATGGGAAATTTGTCTATGAGGAAAACCTCATCAACAGACGATACCCTGACTTGAAAAAGTCCCAGGAAGTCAAGAAGTCCCTGACAACCATTTCCAATCCAGTGTCAACTGCCTTTTATTCTAACAATGTGATTCAAGATTTTTAGGAAAACTCTGATGATGAGGCAGATGAGAGGACAAGCGAGGAGTACATGAACGATTTAAATATTGAGTTTCAGGAAAGAGCACTCCTCGCTAACTCAAAAAGGTTTATTCGAAGAAACAAAAGTTTTTCAAACGCTAAAGCTAATGAAGACACTGAATGTTTTAAGTGTCACAAAAAGGGTCATTTTGCAAAAGACTGCTTTTCAAAAACAATTTCTGGACCCTCTTACAAACCATCAGGGTCAAACCAGTCTTCAGGCTTTAGCAAATTTCAACCAAAAATCTTTCAGTCTCATCAAAATTTTCAAAGTAAATCTGATCATAATAAAGCTGTTGATTATGAAACCAAGTATAAGAAAGCAAAAGCTAAGCTTGCATTGCTTGAGGTCAGTCCCTCAGAAACAACAACCAGTGTTAAATCTGTGCAAGGGAAAAACAAAGGCCTCATTGCTGAAACCTTCGACTGGGATGAAGAGCCAGTATCATCTGATGATGAAATGGTGCATGTCAGTGCACTGATGGCCCTCTCAGAAGAGGACAAGCTAGCTGTTGGGAAGAATCACGCTAGAAACGGGGAATGAGTCAACATCACAATGAAAAAGGTAAACATCTTACTTTCTATGGATGATGACTCTGATTGGCAGTCTTATATGAATTATCTTAATGTTGATCTTAAGTTCGTAGAAGAGCAAAGATGAAATCTTTTTTCAAAATACAACAAGCTAAGGTTTGAATTAAACAAGTGTAGAGATGAACTGCTTATTTTAAAACAAGCCAAGCTTGAGGCTGTCACTTTGCAAATTCAAAACACTGAACTAGTTAAGAGAAATCAGGCTCTTCAAGATGAACTTAAAAAGGTACAAGATATTCTTGATAGTTGGACTGCTAAGAATCCCAGGGTCTTTGATGATGTGGGTGCCCCCAGTAGCAAAAAGAGAGTCATAGGTGAAGATCATCTCCCTGACTCTCACAACAAAGACCAAAGTACAAAATAATTTGTGTCTGGTGGCTTGATTACCAATATGCTGACAACTCCAAATTCCAGTGATTGGATTGAACAGGTTAATCTTGAGAGTAAGCTTCCAAATTTTGATTCTGGAAGGATTCTTGAGCCTAAGAGGCAAGCTCTTAAGAGCATGCTAGGACTCCCTGATGTGCCCAGTGGTACTGAACACATCTATGAGTCTGAAGCAGAATCTCAAACACCGCTTCCACCCCTGAAACCTCTTCAGGGTGCTGATCCAAGCTCTGAGCTTACTCCTCTAAAATTCAATCCTCACTCACCAAAATAAAGGTCTGGACTTGGTAGAACTATCCTGCAAAGACAAACAAAACCAATCCAACAAGAGTCTACTCCTACTGAGACTTCAACATCCTCTGTCCCCACTGAAGCTGACCAAATTCAGCAACTTACTGAGCTTGTGAGGAAGCTGACAGAAAAGATGGAATCCATCAAAAAAGCCCCTGATTCAATCAAGGAAACTAAGTCAGCCTCATCTAGCTCATCAAAATCAAAATCCTCCAACAAACCCAAGCAGAAGTGTGAGCTGTGTCATTACACCAGTCACACCACTGACAACTGCTATAGAATCCTTTATTGTATGATCTGCAATAAGGATGATCACATAACTGTAGACCACTTATAGTATGTAAGCTCTGTCAGTAAAGTAAACTATATCAAAGTTGGTCATCAATATGCTTCATCCTCCAAAACAGCTCTCAAGAATAGAGCAAAACCTTTTCCTCTTTGCCCTCACTGTGGGTTTAATGATGATCATCAGGATGACTGTCTCATGAACACATGCTGTGATATATGTGGAAATCCAACTCATGAGACATCCCAACATGACAGTGTCATTCATGCAACGAGAAGTGCAAAACAACCCAAAATCACTGAGTCTCCTCAGTCTCTAAATGCAAAACTTGTGGTAGCACAATGCACTCAACCACTGACCACGAGTCGATTGCAAAATTCAAAGAGACCTTGAGACCCAAGCCCACTAGCAAGTGGGTCACTAAGAGAAACTAATTCAGTTTACTACTTGTGCAGAGACACGCCAGGGAGCCTATTTGGCATCTAGACAGTGGATGCTCAAGAAGCATGACTGGTGTGAAGGAGTATCTGCACAAGTATGTAAGGGACCCAGGACCCAAGGTAGTATTTGGTGATAACTCATCATGTCCCACTGAAGGTTATGGTTCAGTAAACTGCAATGGAATAGTTTTCTTTAGAATTACTTATGTCAATGGTCTCAAATACAATCTCATCAGTGTCAGTCAACTATGTGATGCTGAGTACATTGTGCAATTCAATGACAAACAAGGTACCATTTTCAATGCCAATAAAGAAGTTGTTTTGATAGCTCCTAGAAGAGATGATGTTTATGTCTTAGACATGTCTACTCTTTCTCAAGATGGAACCTGTCTCTTTGCCAAAGCCACTGAATCTATCAACTGGCTGTGGCATAAGAGACTCTCTCACTTAAACTTCAAAAATATCAACAACCTGGCAAAACAAAACAAGGTCCTTGGCTTACCATCACTGGTTTTTGCAAAAGACAAACCATGCTCTGCCTGTGAAAAAGGTAAACACCACAGAGCATCTTTCAAAACCAAACAAAATTTCTCCATCAAAAGCTGCCTTTACCTCCTGCATATGGATCTATTTGGACCTGTCAGTCCCAGATCAATCCAGCATGAGAAGTATACACTTGTCATTGTTGATGAGTTTTCAAGATACTCTTGGGTATACTTTCTTTCCAAAAAGAGTCAGGCAGCTGATACAATAATGTCATTCATCAGAAAAATTGAAAACCAGAATGACATTACTGTTAAACAAATCAGAATTGACAATGGTACTGAGTTCGGAAATCAAGAGCTTGAAAGCTTCTGTGATGAAAAAGGAATTTCTCAAAATTTCTCATCTCCTTATACCCTTGAACAAAATGGGGTTGCTGAGAGGAAAAACAGAACTCTCATTGAGGCTGCAAGAACCATGTTAAATGGCTCAGCCCTCTCAAAGTATTTCTGGACTGAAGCAGTCAAAACTGCCTGTTACACTCAAAACAGGTCAATCATTGTCAAAAGACATAGTAAAACCCCATATGAGACTTTCAAAGGTAGACTTCCTGACATCAGCTACTTTCATGTGTTTGGGTGTCCTGTGTTTATTCATAACCACAAGGATCACCTAGGCAAGTTTGATGCAAAAGCTGATGATGGATATTTCTTAGGCTACTCACTGATCTCCAAAGCCTTCAGGGTGTTTAACACTAGAAGACAACAAGTTGAGGAAACTTTCATGTCACCTTTGATGAAAGTTCAGAAAGCATCAGGTTCACCAATACCTCAGTGGAGGAAATAGGAATTGATGACTCATCAAGATATCCTCCTGATGAGTTCAACACTAAAATCAATTCCTCATATCAAGCTGATGCTGACATCTCATATTATGTCTTACCTCACAACCTACCCCAACCAACTATTAGTGAATTCATTGATAATCAATCAGTCCCTACTGGGATAGGCAACACTGATCCAAATGATCAGGAACCAGTGATTCATGAAACCTAACCTGAACAAGACATCTCAACAGATGTTCTTAATGATTCTGTGGCTAATGCACCAGAACTCACTCCTGAGTCTCCAGTGACCTCAAGTTCAGATCCTAGACCAAAAAGTAAGTGGACAAAATCTCAGGACATTGAACTTGTAAACATCATTGGTGAACCCACTGAGGGCATGCTCACTAGAAGCATGGCTGCTAAAACACCCAAGCTGGGTTCAGGCTATGCAAGAAGAACTGCAACAGTTAGATAAAAACAAGGTCATGACCTTGATCAAATGTCCTCAGGATGTAGTAGTCATAGGAATGAAGTGGGTTTTCAGAAACAAAACTGATAAAAACGGCACTGTCATTAAAAACAAATCCAGACTTGTAGCCAAAGGTTACAGTCAACAAGAAGGCATTGACTATGATGAGACATTTGCTCCTATTGCAAGAATGGAAGCCATCAGGATCTTCCTTGCATATGCAACATACATGAACTTCATGGTCTACCAAATGGATGTTAAAAGGGCATTCTTAAATGGTGATCTCAAGGAAGATGTGTATGTTTAGCAACCTCCAGGCTTTGAGAGTAGTGAATTTCCTGACTATGTCTGCAAGCTTGACAAAGCCCTCTATGGACTTAAACAAGCTCCCAGGGCATGGTATGAAACTCTCTCAGCCTTCCTGATCCAAAACAAGTTTGTCCGAGGAAAGATAGACAACACATTGTTTGTCTACAGAACAAAACAAGATGTGGTACTGGTTCAAGTGTATGTTGATGACATCATCTTTGGCTCAACAAACTATTCTCTTTGCAAACAGTTTGAAAAACTGATGACAAAGAAGTTTGAAATGAGCATGATGGGTGAACTCACATACTTCCTTGGACTACAAATCAGGCAAACTGATAAAGAAATATCCATCAGTCAAGAGAAATACACCAGAAATCTCTTGAAGAAATATGAGATATCTGACTGTGCCTCAGTGAAGACACCAATGGTCCCTCCAAACAACCTTGGACCTGACCTCACTGGCAAATCAGTCAATCAAACTCATTTCAGAGGGATTGTAGGCTCACTGATGTATCTAACTGCTTGTAGACCAGACATCCAATTCTCAGTCTGTCTAATAGCAAGATATCAGTCTAATCCTAAAGAATCCCATCTCACTGCAGCTAAGAGAATTCTCAGATACCTGAAGGGAACTCCAAGCCTTGGACTTTACTACCCAAAGTGCTCAGGGTTTGACCTCAAAGGGTATTCTGACTCTGATTATGCTGGCTGCAATATGGACAGGAAAAGTACCTCAGGGTCCTGTCAATTTCTTGGAGGAAAGCTGGTTTGTTGGAGTGCTAAAAAGCAACAATCAGTGGCTATGTCTTCAGCAGAAGCTGAGTATGTAGCTGCAGCAGGATGTTGTGCCAATGTATTATGGATGAAAAGTCAACTCAGTGACTATGACATCCATTACAAAATGGTCCCCATCTTCTGTGATAACACCAGTGCTATTGCAATCTCCAACAACCATGTCCTCCACCAAAGAACCAAACACATTGATTTCAGATATCACTTCATCAGGGATCACATAATGAAAGGAGACATAGAACTTCATTTCATCCCTACTGAATATCAACTTGTTGATATCTTCACCAAACCCTTGGATGAACCTACTTTTAGGAGACTGAAAGCTGAATTGGGAATGCTTGACATTGAAAGTCAGGCATATGAAAACCCATCTCAGTAAGTTCTCTGAAATGGTTCCTCCTCCCTGAATGAAACCCACAAAACATCCTCTCACTGAATAAGTAAGACTCATTCAGGGACCCTGACAGTTGATATTGAGTATTGAATGAGTAACTAAATGATCCAAGTATCAGTTACTTAAATGTCCTAGGTTGGTAACTATGCCAATTTAATATAGGTATATATGTCTCTTTGTCTTACTGTCATGGGTCCCTCAAAAACCTTAACTCATCCCACTTGGCTTTAAATGCCCTCTCACATAAAATATCTTGTGGATATTTTATTACTGCAGAAAGTGCACTTTTACTGTACACTCAACTGCTTCCTTGAAAAACGGGATTTTACTGCGGTAGTGGAGGGTGGCATTAAATGTGGAAATTCAAAACCTTTTAAAAATCTGACTTTACAAATCCACAAGTTTGCACAAACAACCCCTCTCAACACCCTATAAATACCCCTCATAAAATCCTTATAACACACACAAAAGATTTCTGCTATCAAAACTCTGTCAAAATCTCTTTACAAACCCAGAAATCTTTGTGTTCTTCAAATCCTTTCTGAAAAATCTTCTTTGTAAACCTTTACAAAAGTTTTTCATCACAACTTAAGAGATACAAAAACTTTTGATTGTTCTTGTTAACTTATTCTTTTCAAAACCCTAAAACCCTTTTTAATGGAAATGGAAAGAACACAATCTCTTTAGTTTGCTTCACAGTGGGTAGGCGATCTTAGCAACGTTGAATTTAAAACAAATAATGTCATAGGCAATTTTGAATATCCTCCAAGTGTCCCAGCCTATAAAGACATTATGAAATTTTTGTATAACTGCCCACTGAAAACGGCGTTTATTCATTGTCCCTCTGTACTGTACCAAAACCTACTCAGGGAGTTTTGGGCAACAGCTAAGGCCTTTGACCCGACACCCTCTACTGATGAGAACAACCTTAGACCTCTCAGGGAATATCTCATCAGGTTCAGTCTTAACGGGGGACAACAATTCACCCTGGATTATAAAACATTTTGCACCTCAACAGGGTTAGATTACAACAAAGGTGTTTATGTCGCCCATCCTGAACCCTCCACAGTGAATGATGGGTTAAAACTAATTGTTTTAGATCCAACGTTTTTGGACAAGACCCCAGTCACCAAGAGTTCATTTCCCGTGGCTTGTAGGATCCTATTCACATTTGTGATTCAGGTCCTCAGCGGGAACCACTCATCCACTGAACAAGTTAACTCTATTCAGTTTATGATGGCATACTGCTTGATGAATGGGGTCACTATCGACATAGGGGAGATCATTTACAGTGATCTCGTAACCAAGCTACAAAGCAAAACTAGGACGAAATACGTTTCGTATCCTAGGTTTGTCTCTTGTGCTTTGCAAGTGTTACTGGGTACAAATTATCTTCAGGAAGAAAAATTTGGTGCTTTACCTGGCATCCTGAGCCAATCAAATTTTCAAAAGGACCCATCCCTTGTCACAAACATTGAATTGACGGCCCATATGGTTGCTGTAAACAACCAGAGGGAATCAGTGTCTCCTATCCCTGCTCCTACAAAGAGAAGAGGGAAGTCTCAGACTGGGACTAAGACCGAACCCAAGTCTCAGGGCCCTGAGGCTTCTGGAGCACTGTCCAAAAGGCAAAGAAGGCCTAAGACTGATTTGACACCCGCTGGAGGCCAATAATCATCTACCCCGGTGACAATGAAGGACACTGATAAATCACAGTCACTGCCCTTGGTCCCAACTACTACTCCCCAAGATCCAGAGGGAAACAAACAACCCGCTGGTAGGGGAGCGCCTTCCACATCGCCCAATGATGACATTAGCAAATCACAGCCTTTGTCTGAGGGCACACTGATCGATCCCAAAGACTCAGAGGGAACCAAACAACCCGCTGATAGGGATATCACTGTCACTGACTCTGCTAAAGGCACTGGGAAAAACCCATAAGTGTCTCAGGGGTCTAAGGGGGACAAATACTCGGAGGGAAAGAAACACCCGCCGATATGGAACCCAAAACCAATCCTGACTCCAGAGAAGGCACTGGGAAACTCCCACCAGTGTCTAAGGGGTCAAAGGGGGACAAAGACTCAGAGGGATTAATACCACCCGCTGATATGGAACCCATCACCAACCCCTTGTTGACTGTTGCTGATGTTACTGGGATACTGTTTTCTGAAGATGAGCTTGCTGACACTGATGATGAAATTTTATCAGCAGGGGAAGAAGTGGACGCTGAGGTTCAGTCTGAACAAGAACCTCATGCTGATCCAAAGGAGCATACTGAATCCCCATTTCAACCTGAAGACAATGCTTCTGCCTCCTCATCCAGCTCTGACGAATTCAAGCAGTTTGACAATGTTCTTCCACTAACTGAAAGACAACTGGTTTAGTGGATCACCAAAGCTTCCAGGAAATTATACTCTAGGATCACTGAAACATTGTGGGAACAACATACTGAGGCTGGTGCAAGTTATGCAGATCTGAAGGCTCAGGTCCAAGCCTTTGATGAAAACGTTCATGAGCACAGGGACTTGATGTATGACACCATTCACAGATTGGATGAAAATTTGGCTAAATTCTTCAGACATCTTCAGGGTGTTGGCACAACGGTAGATGAAATCAGGGAATCTGTCAAAGAAGACCCAGCGCTCAACTCTAAAGTGCTGGAGGCTACTGAGGCGTACTTGAAACAATCAAACAACCTCACTGAACTGATCGAAACACTAAAATCTGCAAATGTTCAGGGTATTCAATCTTCAGTCCAGTCTCTTCAGGCTACATTGGGCTCTTTGACTACTCAGGTGGCTACTTTGACTCAGGCCTCGTCTTCTATGGCCTAGAATCTTGGACCCAGAATAACTGCTTTGGAGGAATCTCAGGCTAACTTGGAAGCCAAAGTCACTGGTATTCAAGCAGATACTTCAGACATCAAGGCCATGATTACTGAAATTTATCAGGCCTTCAAGGGTCAAGCAGCTCCGTCCCCCTCAGCACCAACACCAACTCTTGCCCTCACTGACGCTCCGGCAACAGTTGAGGGGGAGAATACTGCTGAAGAAACTCCTCTTCACACTGAGGGGGAGCCAACACCACCAGTCTCAACAATACCCATCTCATCACTTCCACCACAAACATCAACAACAACAACAACATTGAGAGTCACAACACCTATCATGACAACAACACCACCCTTGGTTGCATCATCTTCCTCAGGCCAGGACAAAGGAAAAGGCAAAATGATAACTACTGAGCCTGAGAAGATTCCCTACAAAATCGGTGACACTGAATACCTTCTCACACCTCAACAGCTAACTAAATATCTTGCTAAAGAAGAAAGGAGATTGAAACAAGCTGAGGACGATAAGAAGAGTAAGGAAGCACTGGTTTAAGTGATTGCCGAAGAAGCTGAGAATGTGGGAATTGATCCAAAGAAGCTTGAAAAGGGTCAGGCAGGACAGAGATTCAAGGATGCTCAGGCAGTAAAAATGGCTGAAATGAAAAAGCAGTTGGAAGAAAAGAACAAAAGAACTGCAGCTATCAGGAAGGCAAGAATTGACCATTATAATTGGACAATGACAAGCAGAAGACTACCTGAGAAGATCACTGATGTCAAAATCATCCCCATGTCTAAACCACTAGCAATGAACGTATACAGGGGGGATGATAAAAGGCATTTCAAGGTTCATGATCCCCTAAAATACACTGACTTTGGGATCACTGAACTCGATGAACTCGGTCCAATAATTGAAAAGAAGCAGAATGCGGCGGTGAAGGAGCTGATGAAGATGCTCAGTAAGAGGTATGAAAGACTGAGAGAAACACCAGCACAACTGGGAATTCAGCCTGCCTTAAGTGCACCACAAGGATCTCAACCACAGTCATCACAGGGTAAAAGAAAGAGGGTTGAGTTCCAGCCTAAGATAAAAGTGCCTGGACTCGAATACAACAGGGAACTGCCTGAAGGTGTCAAGTTCGTAAACTGTCTAGTGATAGAAAGCCTGAAAGAGGGCTATTCTTTATTGATGTCTATGGAAACCCAGCATTCCAAAGGTGGAGTGATATCGATCAGGCAGGAGTAGCTACAATGCTCAGCTATATTCCAGTGGCCTCTCAAATTCAGACTCTTGCAAATGCCAGGTTCTGTGCTGACTTAAATGCTAAGATAAGAGACCATCCGGACAGGGAAACACTCATCACCAAGAAAGTCAAGCTTAAAGCACTGGGAATCCATCTGGACTGACATCATTTTGATTTATCTTTTGTACTAGTGATAGGAACCTTGTAATTTGATTAATAAACGATGTATGTTTTGTTAAAATATTCAGTGTTCCTTATTGTATTCATTAGTACATTTAGTGTAAGAAGAAGCCATTTGCTCACTTACACTAATCAAACACTTAGGCTATTTGTATATCCAAATAGGGGGAGACTGTTGGGTTCAGTAAATACCCAAACCCCTTAATCTAGGATTTGAATAGAAAATAGCCCAAGTGTTTAGTCCGTTAAACACTAACATGTCACTGAGTGCATAGTCTCTCAGTGAGTCATCTTCAGGATACTCAGTATGAGGCGAAGAAGAAGTCTCTCCACTCAGTAAGGCGGAACTTAAAGGGTGAAGACTGAATCAAGAAGAAGATGATGGATTCAGTGAGTGATGACAATAACTCACTGAATCCCTAAGACTCCTCTCCAGCTACTTACACTGAAGACAAACTAAAGTAGAAGACTGAAGGATGTAAAGACTGAAGAATGAGCGGGACATGGCGGGATAAGTTTGAATCAGATAAGACGAAGTACTTATCAACCAAAGTCAACTTTCCCTGAATGGCAAAAGATCAGGCTCAGTGTCATCACTGAACTTAGGAAAGTAGTCTTGTCTCTTACCTAGAATAGTCTTTGTAAACAGAGACAAAATGCATCAGTATTTTGTCTTCTGTATGATGTCTGTTTGTCACTTAGGAAAGAGTCAAAAATCATACATGTATAAATAGCATAAGAGATGGAGTGAAAAGATTAAGCTTGTGAATTGTAAAAACACACACACGCAAGCCATCTTTTCACTCCTCCAAATACATCTTTATCCCTGAGATAGCTCAGTGGGTTCTAAGAGTTGTACTCAGCCTTAGCCTAAGATTTGAGAGGAGTCACCAACCTTTGTCATTTCAATCCCAAGTGCTATTCCGCAAGTACTTGGGTAACGTATTCTTTGCGATTCATTTCTAATAAGAATATGATGTTGAAAATTATCTAGTGTGTTTTACTTACGTTAATTTCACTCATTGTTCACTATTAACTTGTTTTATATTTCTAAACTGTTTTAAACGATAATGAACGGGGAACAAAAATCCGAGGCATATCCTGCCTAATTCACAGTATCAAAATATATATTTGCAAAAATAATTCAAAACAACTACTTGGACCATATCAAAATTTATACACTACAACGAATATACTGTCACGCAAACTTAACTATTACGCAGGCTAAGTCATGAAACCAACACTAGATAGCACGGGTCGTGACTATCTCTAAACACACAAACAATCGACATGTTATACGTCCCCCACATGAGCCATGTTGGTCGGACGGGGTGGCCATTCCCAATAGATCTATACATAACACTTGCACCATCCTGAGCCAGGATGTAACAATTTATAACAACGCTTGGGTTTCTAACCTTAACCTAGCACGTAATAGCTCACAAAACATTTACAGGTCCAATCAAAACAGTTTTTCAAGCACTTGTGTCCACATAAAAATATACTATAGCCAAATCACACGTTTCATCAAATAAAGTAACAATCGCTTAATCAAATAAATCAATCATTTCATTTAGCATAAACGAGCATGTATTCTCCCCCAAAACACTTTAAAAGCAAGTAAAAGTAGGGGCCATGAATTCACCTCGATACGAGCAACGCAAAAATCACAACTAACAAGACTGGCATCAAAGAGCAAGCACAACCAAATCATGACGGAAAGCACGTCGATATCCAAAGAGTACAAGTACAAAGGTACTACATCGTCATGACCTAATAGTATACGCATTATCTCAAAATACGTCTCAAAAAGTAAAATAATATAATATCCGAAAGACAGCGTGTCTTAGTTTTCGATGAATACTCGTGTCAAAAATTTCCAAAGATCCAGTATCGATATCTCAAAAGTTTAGTTTTTAACATTTCGTGTGGTGGTAAGAATACAAAGACTCGACATGTACCCACGCTAAACACAACTCACACCAAAGCATAATGTATATCCCAATACATTATAAGGAATAGTCAAGAAATATTGACCAAGACTCAGGTTGAGTAGACAATGATGAAAGGGAAATCGAGACATTAACGACGCACAATTACATCAGGAAAAATAAACAAGGAATTCATAAAAGAAGTCAAGGTATATAGCACGGAAGAAATCAACAAATAAACTAATGATAAAACAATAGAATTCGACACATTTCTGGAAATCTCAAAATAAAGAAAAGGAAGTTTCTTATAAAAGAAAGCATACTTATAAAACATTCTAATTGAATTATAAGAAATTATAAGATTTTTATGAATTTTAGGATTTTTCGTCTTTTTGTCAGAATTTGAGAAAATAGAGTTTTTGTAGAAATTTTACCAAGTATAGAAATTTTAGAAAATTTCGGCATGACCCGTTCGTTTATCGGACGTTCCAATATTTTACATAATCTGTATTAGACAATATAAAATGATTCGACAAAACTACTATAATTCGATATGACAAAATAAAACAATAACGGACTCGAGACGCCCCTTTTGGATCATTACATCCAAAAGTGCACTATAATCAAATATGGCTAATCTGAAATCTAATGATAATGAATAATACGGTTTATAAAAAAACGCATAGTAATAATAGAATTTTCCGGAAAAAATGACACTTAAACAATATATACTATTTTCCGAAAAAAATAAGCAACTTTGACTTTTTCAGAAAAATGGCCCGACTTTGACCAAGCTTAAATCCTTCATTTTACACTTTCAAGCTTAAAAACCTCGCTCCCTTGTGTAAAACATCATTTCGGACAACTTTCGTGTTTTACACTTAAGCCGGTTCGGACTAGAAAGTGTCCAAAACCTTTTTTCAAAATCATATCAGCAAGTAAATTATTATGCAATTGCTGTCAAAATGTCCTGTATTTTATAAATTTTAAATCGGCCGTATCTTCTTCGTTATAAGTCCGTTTTCGACGTTCTTTATATCCCCGGAAAGGTAATTAAGGGTACTAACAAGTTTTTAAGGTTATACATTGTCAAAAATATTTTTCGGCTACTGTTTCTTATGAATTCTGGACATATTCATATATTAAAAATAAGCAATTCCAAACACCCCTTTAAGTGTAGAAAAATAAGCAAATCAAATGCACCCTTTAGGGGCTGAACTAATCAGATCCAAATGCACCCTTTTGTGCAGAAAATAAGCAACAAACGCACCCTTTAGAGGCTGCAAAGAGCAGATACAAACAGCCCTATATGGGCTTAAAATGGCGAAACCAACAACCATGAATGGCTTAAATATAAACAGAAAACAAGTTGTTCTAAACGCCCCTTTTGGGACAGAATAAACTGGAGTAATGTACTCCATTTGGGACTGAAATAAGCTGAACCGAGCACAACAACTCGACACACCCCTCGTGGGGTTTGTGGTCGTCTTGAGACAAAACCAAACACAACACTAACCGAGAATAAACAAACACTCCTAGCAGGTTATTATTGCGAATCAAACCAAAACAAACAAAACAAGCGCACCATTTGGTGCTATCTCGGACAGATTGAAATCACAAGGTAAATATACCACCAACTAGATCATAATTCTAACTAATTAATCCTAAACTAAATACGTAAATCCAACATCATAGCCGAGACCCAAATGGTCTCGGCTCAACCCAAACGGGTTCACCTTTGACCCGAGACCAATCCATACCAAACAAACTCACGAATTTTTTTGATTCACCACACGAATTATTGTTAAAAAAAACATGTTTTAATCCGGTTTTTAAATTCCACGAACACTTATAATCGATTCACAATTGGTTTTTACCCAAAGAAACAGGTAAAAAATGGATACTTGAGTTGACATACCAATTCACGAGCAAGAGGGCGAGAGGAAGAGGAGAGTGGCGGTGGTAGTTGACTCGAACCAAAACAAACCGTCGTCACGAGCCTAACGCGACTCTACTGTCACGATCTAAACATTAAAACGACTTCGAACACCTCTTCTCGCCTTGGATTAATGTTAGAATGGTGGTGAGGTGGCTGCTAACGGCGGCGACGTGGTGGAGAGGTGGTGGTGCTGCCGGCGGTTAGGGTGGCGGCTGAAGAGAGAAGTAGGAGAGGGTTAGGGTTTTAGAGAAGGAGAGTTTTATTTGAGTTGCAGGAAAATGATTTTTAACCCTAGTTATGTTATATGTTATGCTTTATATTTGCTCTCAAAGTATCAAAAAGAAATTTTAAAGTTTAAGAAAGATAAGGGGCGCAGGTTTAACTTTCACCATAGGGACCAATTATGCAGGTTTTGCAAACTTTTTCGATTTTGAGGTTCGGGACTCAGTTGAGCTCTATAATGATTAATTCAAGACATGAAAATTATGCCATTGCTTTTGAAATAATTTCTCCAATAAAAATGAGTATTTGCACGACTAGTTTTCTCGCAAATAGAAATAATTATCAAATTAGTATGTTTTAACGAGGTTACAATCGTGCCGGTACACGTAGTGTCTAATTTTTCACGTTTTACGAGATAGCTTTCTTGTTTTCACGTCAATTAAGCTCAGGAAAGTTCCTAAATGAAAAGCAGACATAATATCTCGAAAATGAATATCTAGAAAAGTGCGCGTTGTCACAGACGATTTCACGTTTCGCGAGATAGCTTTCTTGTTTTCACGTCAATTAAGCTCAGGAAAGTTCCTAAACAAAAAGCAGACATAATATCTCGAAAATGAATATCTAGAAAAGTGCGCGTTGTCACAGAATTCCCTCCTTAATGAAATCGCGTCCTCGTGATTCAATTCAAGTTATCCCTTAGAATCGAAAAGAGATAAGGATGCTTTCACAAAATTTCGTTTTCACGTTTTTATGTGAACTCAGAATGTTTCTCAAAGTTCCATTGAATATTATCAACAGGAATACGACTTGGATCAAGTCTCCTGACTTCACGGCCTGTTATTATGTTAGGTTCTTCAATACAGCTTAGGCCTTCGTAGGACCTCTTCGAGCAAGGACAACAATTAGCGAGGCATTACCTCCGATTATGCATATGAAAACGTCATGAACAGCAAAGTTCTGGCGGTAGCTCAAGGCTCTAAGCTACCAGTCCAGCTCTAGCAAAGATTTTGAAAGTAATAATACAACGAGGGTTAAGCTTTCCACGTTTACTAAACGTATTACATAATTCCATGGTGAGACTTTAAGCATAGCTTTGTCCCTAATCATGGAATTTCAAGGGTTTACATCTGATGCAAATCATGTCCCACGATCGAAGCAGTTTGCATTTATGTTTTTGATCCGAACAATTTCTCGGCAGTTTCATGAACAATTTCAGGATAGCAAGTTGGGTATTCCCCCACTTTAATCTGACAAGTTGTTGAGCGACATCTTCAACCATAAAGTGCCTCGTACAACATGGCTATGGTTATGGGAGAATCCGGCCAATGGGAGGTATCTATCTCAACCATTGCCGAAACAATCATGCAGACATGCAACGTGCCCTTTAACGCCTGAATGGTTCTTTCACTCTAGCCAATAGTTTGTGGATGATACACAACACTCATACCAAAATCTGTTCTTATGGCTTTTGGAGTGATTACCAGAAACTTGATGTGAAGCGACCTTCACAATAAAAAATGATAGAAGTCGACACTCCATGACGTGCGACAATCTCCATATAGTCTTAAGGTTTCTGTTGGACCAACATAATCTCCGTCGAAAAGAGGGTTAAGCAAATTCAGAGTACGACTCTGAAAGAGAGCTTTAATTACTACTAGCAATCAATAGATTGATTCCGTAGTGCATTTAATATTTAACGCAGAATGATACAACATTCAAATCCAACGTCATAATTTCCAAAAGAAATTCGACTACCAATCGATATCAAATCAAATTCTAAATACAATTGAACGAAGATGGTTCCAAAAAGTTATGCTAAAAGCATACACATCGATAGAGCGCAAGGTGTAACATCGAAAGAACAACGTCAATGGAATAATCATCGATTGAAGATAAAGCTTGGGGTAGTGGCGTCTACAACAAGACCAAAACAAATCCACGAGAATAAGCGAATCCAATTTCACCATAGAAACCAAAATCGCAGAATCTAACAATCCAAATTCAACGTAGCCAAGATCGATTCCAATATTCCAAGAAGCCCGATGAGCTTATTACCACTTCACGCAACCGAAATGCAAACTTGTGACCAATCGGGTCTAACCTGACCCGATGCAAAACAAGGTCTTACAGTTCCAACGATTCCAAAAATAATCCGAAGTCAAATAAAGCATAGACGGCGACGAATAGCGATTCATAACAAAGGAAGAATATCGCGATAAACAAGAATTTGTGATGCCAGTGTGTTGTGTGTGAAGGAAGGTTTTTATAAAATTTAATGCTCGTATACATACAAGAAAACTTTTCCATTTCCTGAAATCAAACCAAAAACCAATCGGACATAATTCTATTATAACTACTCCAAGTATCGCAAAATTCACATCCGAGTCGGACATAGGTGATCAGGCTATGTCCCACTGTCCCTGGTTGAATATAGGTGATCACTCTATATTCACCCGAGGTTCAATGAATTTTGATATACTTGACTTAGTTACTCTAGCCTCATGTCTTTCACTTTCCAAAATCCATTTTCAAAAGGTTAAAACAAGTGTCCACACGCAAGGACGAGTGATGAGATTGTGTAGGGAAAGAGACACAACGCTACAACAGATATGATGCGTAAACATAAGTATGTCGAAGATACTTATAACAGATAGTGAAAGATAAATGGATATACTCATCCAATAGTAAGGCACACATCTCATCAAATATATTAGCAATCAAAGTCACAAGTGAGGCATCAGCTTGGCAGGCAGGCACGTGTCGGTCATAGGGTTAAATTTTCATATATATGGTTATAGTCCAGGTTTTGAAAATTTACCCAGTTCTCTATAACCTAGGCTCTGATACCAACTGTAACACCCCGGAAAATCGGGTTTTAGCGGAAGCATACAAGTCTTGGGTGCTACTAATTGGTATCACAACACAAGTATAGAATAACGGGTTTTTCTTAGTAAAACTCATTTATTCAGTATAAAACAAAGTTTTACAATAAGTTTGATGTGAAAACATGCCCATAATAGATAAGCGGTCCCCAAATACAAATATCAAAGTCATCTATGACCATGCCATGCCATTGCCCAAGTGCCTCCAAAAGTAAACTATCGCCTCAATACCTGAAAATACATGCTAAAAGTGTCAACACAAGGTTGGTGAGTTCATAGGTTTTCATAAAGGTGTTGCAAGTTTCAAAAGATCCTTTCAATCATTGTGGTGCCCACAATGTCGCGAAAACAAGGTTTACCTTTAAGCAAAAGAATATGTGGACCACAAGGTTTTCAAGTGCAAATCAATTCTCATAAACAAATCAAATTTATCCGAGGCATATCCTGCCTAATTCACAGTATCAAAATATATATTCGCAAAAATAATTCAAAACAACTACTTGGACCATATCAAAATTTATACACTACAACGAATATAGTGTCACGCAAACTTAACTATTACGCATGCTAAGTCCTGAAACCAACACTAGATAGCATGGGTCGTGACTATCTCTAAATACACAAACAATCGACATGTTATACGTCCCCCACATGAGCCATGTTGGTCGGACGGGGTGGCCATTCCCAATAGATCTATACATAACACTTGCACCATCCTGAGCCAGGATGTAACAATTTATAACAACGCTTGGGTTTCTAAATTTAACCTAGCACGTAATAGCTCACAAAACATTTACAAGTCCAATCAAAATAGTTTTTCAAGCACTTGTGTCCACATAAAAATAAACTATAGCCAAATCACACATTTCATCAAATAAAGTAACAATCGCTTAATCAAATAAATCAATCATTTCATTTAGCAAAAACGAGCATGTATTCTCCCCCAAAACAGTTTAAAAGCAAGTAAAAGAAGGGGCCATGAACTCACCTCGATATGAGCAACGCAAGAATCACAACTAACAAGACTGGCATCAAAGAGCAAGCACAACTAAATCATGACGGAAGGCACGTCGATATCCAAAGAGTACAAGTACAAAGGTACTACATCTTCACGACCTAATAGTATACGTATTATCTCAAAATACGTCTCAAAAAGTAAAATAATATAATATCCGAAAGACAGCGTGTCTTAGTTTTCGCGGAATACTCGTATAAAAAATTTCCAAAGATCCAGTATCGATATCTCAAAATTTTAGTTTTTAACATTTCGTGTGGTGGTAAGAATACAAAGACTCGACATGTGCCCACGCTAAACACAACTCACACCAAAGCATAATGTATATCCCAATACATTATAAGGAATAGTCAAAAGATATTGACCAAGACTCAAGTTGAGTAGACAATGATGAAAGGGAAATCGAGACATTAACGACGCACAATTACATCAGGAAAAATATTGTTGGGATTAACGGCTCAACCCAAACGGGTTCACCTTTGACATTAACGGCTCAACCCAAACGGGTTCACCTTTGACCCGAGACCAATCCATACCAAACAAACTCACGAGAATTTTTTGATTCACCACACGAATTATTGTTAAAAAAAACATGTTTTAATCCGGTTTTTAAATTCCACGAACACTTATAATCGATTCACAATTGGTTTTTACCCAAAGAAACAGGTAAAAAATGGATACTTGAGTTGACATACCAATTCACGAGCAAGAGGGCGAGAGGAAGAGGAGAGTGGCGGTGGTAGTTGACTCGAACCAAAACAAACCGTCGTCACGAGCCTAACGCGACTCTACTGTCACGATCTAAACATTAAAACGACTTCGAACACCTCTTCTCGCCTTGGATTAATGTTAGAATGGTGGTGAGGTGGCTGCTAACGGCGGCGACGTGGTGGAGAGGTGGTGGTGCTGCCGGCGGTTAGGGTGGCGGCTGAAGAGAGAAGTAGGAGAGGGTTAGGGTTTTAGAGAAGGAGAGTTTTATTTGAGTTGCAGGAAAATGATTTTTAACCCTAGTTATGTTATATGTTATGCTTTATATTTGCTCTCAAAGTATCAAAAAGAAATTTTAAAGTTTAAGAAAGATAAGGGGCGCAGGTTTAACTTTCACCATAGGGACCAATTATGCAGGTTTTGCAAACTTTTTCGATTTTGAGGTTCGGGACTCAGTTGAGCTCTATAATGATTAATTCAAGACATGAAAATTATGCCATTGCTTTTGAAATAATTTCTCCAATAAAAATGAGTATTTGCACGACTAGTTTTCTCGCAAATAGAAATAATTATCAAATTAGTATGTTTTAACGAGGTTACAATCGTGCCGGTACACGTAGTGTCTAATTTTTCACGTTTTACGAGATAGCTTTCTTGTTTTCACGTCAATTAAGCTCAGGAAAGTTCCTAAATGAAAAGCAGACATAATATCTCGAAAATGAATATCTAGAAAAGTGCGCGTTGTCACAGACGATTTCACGTTTCGCGAGATAGCTTTCTTGTTTTCACGTCAATTAAGCTCAGGAAAGTTCCTAAACAAAAAGCAGACATAATATCTCGAAAATGAATATCTAGAAAAGTGCGCGTTGTCACAGAATTCCCTCCTTAATGAAATCGCGTCCTCGTGATTCAATTCAAGTTATCCCTTAGAATCGAAAAGAGATAAGGATGCTTTCACAAAATTTCGTTTTCACGTTTTTATGTGAACTCAGAATGTTTCTCAAAGTTCCATTGAATATTATCAACAGGAATACGACTTGGATCAAGTCTCCTGACTTCACGGCCTGTTATTATGTTAGGTTCTTCAATACAGCTTAGGCCTTCGTAGGACCTCTTCGAGCAAGGACAACAATTAGCGAGGCATTACCTCCGATTATGCATATGAAAACGTCATGAACAGCAAAGTTCTGGCGGTAGCTCAAGGCTCTAAGCTACCAGTCCAGCTCTAGCAAAGATTTTGAAAGTAATAATACAACGAGGGTTAAGCTTTCCACGTTTACTAAACGTATTACATAATTCCATGGTGAGACTTTAAGCATAGCTTTGTCCCTAATCATGGAATTTCAAGGGTTTACATCTGATGCAAATCATGTCCCACGATCGAAGCAGTTTGCATTTATGTTTTTGATCCGAACAATTTCTCGGCAGTTTCATGAACAATTTCAGGATAGCAAGTTGGGTATTCCCCCACTTTAATCTGACAAGTTGTTGAGCGACATCTTCAACCATAAAGTGCCTCGTACAACATGGCTATGGTTATGGGAGAATCCGGCCAATGGGAGGTATCTATCTCAACCATTGCCGAAACAATCATGCAGACATGCAACGTGCCCTTTAACGCCTGAATGGTTCTTTCACTCTAGCCAATAGTTTGTGGATGATACACAACACTCATACCAAAATCTGTTCTTATGGCTTTTGGAGTGATTACCAGAAACTTGATGTGAAGCGACCTTCACAATAAAAAATGATAGAAGTCGACACTCCATGACGTGCGACAATCTCCATATAGTCTTAAGGTTTCTGTTGGACCAACATAATCTCCGTCGAAAAGAGGGTTAAGCAAATTCAGAGTACGACTCTGAAAGAGAGCTTTAATTACTACTAGCAATCAATAGATTGATTCCGTAGTGCATTTAATATTTAACGCAGAATGATACAACATTCAAATCCAACGTCATAATTTCCAAAAGAAATTCGACTACCAATCGATATCAAATCAAATTCTAAATACAATTGAACGAAGATGGTTCCAAAAAGTTATGCTAAAAGCATACACATCGATAGAGCGCAAGGTGTAACATCGAAAGAACAACGTCAATGGAATAATCATCGATTGAAGATAAAGCTTGGGGTAGTGGCGTCTACAACAAGACCAAAACAAATCCACGAGAATAAGCGAATCCAATTTCACCATAGAAACCAAAATCGCAGAATCTAACAATCCAAATTCAACGTAGCCAAGATCGATTCCAATATTCCAAGAAGCCCGATGAGCTTATTACCACTTCACGCAACCGAAATGCAAACTTGTGACCAATCGGGTCTAACCTGACCCGATGCAAAACAAGGTCTTACAGTTCCAACGATTCCAAAAATAATCCGAAGTCAAATAAAGCATAGACGGCGACGAATAGCGATTCATAACAAAGGAAGAATATCGCGATAAACAAGAATTTGTGATGCCAGTGTGTTGTGTGTGAAGGAAGGTTTTTATAAAATTTAATGCTCGTATACATACAAGAAAACTTTTCCATTTCCTGAAATCAAACCAAAAACCAATCGGACATAATTCTATTATAACTACTCCAAGTATCGCAAAATTCACATCCGAGTCGGACATAGGTGATCAGGCTATGTCCCACTGTCCCTGGTTGAATATAGGTGATCACTCTATATTCACCCGAGGTTCAATGAATTTTGATATACTTGACTTAGTTACTCTAGCCTCATGTCTTTCACTTTCCAAAATCCATTTTCAAAAGGTTAAAACAAGTGTCCACACGCAAGGACGAGTGATGAGATTGTGTAGGGAAAGAGACACAACGCTACAACAGATATGATGCGTAAACATAAGTATGTCGAAGATACTTATAACAGATAGTGAAAGATAAATGGATATACTCATCCAATAGTAAGGCACACATCTCATCAAATATATTAGCAATCAAAGTCACAAGTGAGGCATCAGCTTGGCAGGCAGGCACGTGTCGGTCATAGGGTTAAATTTTCATATATATGGTTATAGTCCAGGTTTTGAAAATTTACCCAGTTCTCTATAACCTAGGCTCTGATACCAACTGTAACACCCCGGAAAATCGGGTTTTAGCGGAAGCATACAAGTCTTGGGTGCTACTAATTGGTATCACAACACAAGTATAGAATAACGGGTTTTTCTTAGTAAAACTCATTTATTCAGTATAAAACAAAGTTTTACAATAAGTTTTGATGTGAAAACATGCCCATAATAGATAAGCGGTCCCCAAATACAAATATCAAAGTCATCTATGACCATGCCATGCCATTGCCCAAGTGCCTCCAAAAGTAAACTATCGCCTCAATACCTGAAAATACATGCTAAAAGTGTCAACACAAGGTTGGTGAGTTCATAGGTTTTCATAAAGGTGTTGCAAGTTTCAAAAGATCCTTTCAATCATTGTGGTGCCCACAATGTCGCGAAAACAAGGTTTACCTTTAAGCAAAAGAATATGTGGACCACAAGGTTTTCAAGTGCAAATCAATTCTCATAAACAAATCAAATTTATCCGAGGCATATCCTGCCTAATTCACAGTATCAAAATATATATTCGCAAAAATAATTCAAAACAACTACTTGGACCATATCAAAATTTATACACTACAACGAATATAGTGTCACGCAAACTTAACTATTACGCATGCTAAGTCCTGAAACCAACACTAGATAGCATGGGTCGTGACTATCTCTAAATACACAAACAATCGACATGTTATACGTCCCCCACATGAGCCATGTTGGTCGGACGGGGTGGCCATTCCCAATAGATCTATACATAACACTTGCACCATCCTGAGCCAGGATGTAACAATTTATAACAACGCTTGGGTTTCTAAATTTAACCTAGCACGTAATAGCTCACAAAACATTTACAAGTCCAATCAAAATAGTTTTTCAAGCACTTGTGTCCACATAAAAATAAACTATAGCCAAATCACACATTTCATCAAATAAAGTAACAATCGCTTAATCAAATAAATCAATCATTTCATTTAGCAAAAACGAGCATGTATTCTCCCCCAAAACAGTTTAAAAGCAAGTAAAAGAAGGGGCCATGAACTCACCTCGATATGAGCAACGCAAGAATCACAACTAACAAGACTGGCATCAAAGAGCAAGCACAACTAAATCATGACGGAAGGCACGTCGATATCCAAAGAGTACAAGTACAAAGGTACTACATCTTCACGACCTAATAGTATACGTATTATCTCAAAATACGTCTCAAAAAGTAAAATAATATAATATCCGAAAGACAGCGTGTCTTAGTTTTCGCGGAATACTCGTATAAAAAATTTCCAAAGATCCAGTATCGATATCTCAAAATTTTAGTTTTTAACATTTCGTGTGGTGGTAAGAATACAAAGACTCGACATGTGCCCACGCTAAACACAACTCACACCAAAGCATAATGTATATCCCAATACATTATAAGGAATAGTCAAAAGATATTGACCAAGACTCAAGTTGAGTAGACAATGATGAAAGGGAAATCGAGACATTAACGACGCACAATTACATCAGGAAAAATATTGTTGGGATTAACGGCTCAACCCAAACGGGTTCACCTTTGACATTAACGGCTCAACCCAAACGGGTTCACCTTTGACCCGAGACCAATCCATTCCAAACAAACCCGAGAATTTAGTTGATTCACCACATGAATTATTGTTAAAAAAAACATGTTTTAATCCGGTTTTTAAATTCCACGAACACTTATAATCGATTCACAATTGGTTTTTACCCAAAGAAACAGGTAAAAAATGGATACTTGAGTTGACGTACCAATTCACGAGCAAGAGGGCGAGAGGAAGAGGAGAGTGGCGGTGGTGGTTGACTCGGACCAAAACAAACCCTCGTCACGAGCCTAACGCGACTCTACTGTCATGATCTAAACATTAAAACGACTTCCAACACCTCGTCTCGCCTTGGATTAATGTTAGAACGGTGGTAGAGGTGGCTGCTAACGGCGGCGACATGGTGGAGAGGTGGTGGTGCTGCCGGCGGTTAGGGTGGCGGCTGAAGAGAGAAGTAGGAGAGGGTTAGGGTTTGAGAGAAGGAGAGTTTTATTTGAGTTGCAGGAAAATGATTTTTAACCCTAGTTATGTTATATGTTATGCTTTAAATATTCTCTCAAATATCAAAAAGAAATTTTAAAGTTTAAGAAAGATAAGGGGCGCAGGTTTAACTTTCACCATAGGGACCAATTATGCAGGTTTTGCAAACTTTTTCGATTTTGAGGTTCGGGACTCAGTTGAGCTCGATAATGATTAATTCAAGACATGAAAATTACGCCATTGCTTTTGAAATAATTTCTCCAATAAAAATGAGTATTTGCACGACTAGTTTTCTGCAAATAGAAATAATTATCAAATTAGTATGTTTTAACGAGGTTACAATCGTGCCGGTACGCGTAGTGTCTAATTTTTCACGTTTCGCGAGATAGATTTTTGTTTTCACGTCAATTAAGCTCAGGAAAGTTCCTAAACGAAAAGCAGACATAATATCTCGAAAATGAATATCTAGAAAAGTGCGCGTTGTCACAGACGATTTCACGTTTCGCGAGATAGCTTTCTTGTTTTCACGTCAATTAAGCTCAGGAAAGTTCCTAAACAAAAAGCAGACATATTATCTCGAAAATGAATATCTAGAAAAGTGCGCGTTGTCACAGAATTCCCTCCTTAACGAAATCGCATCCTCGTGATTCAATTCAAGTTATCCCTCAGAATCGAAAAGAGATAAGGATGCTTTCACAAAATTTCGTTTTCACGTTTTTATGTGAACTCAGAATGTTTCTCAAAGTTCCATTGAATATTATCAACAGGAATACGAGTTGGATCAAGTCGCCTGACTTCACGGCCTAATATTATGATGGGTTCTTCAATACAGCTTAGGCCTTCGTAGGACCTCTTCGAGCAAGGACAACAATTGTTTCCAACAGCGAGGAATCACCTCCAATTATGCATATGAAAACGTCATGAACAGCTAAGTTCTGGCGGTAGCTCAAGGCTCTAAGCTACCAGTCTAGCTCTAGCAAAGATTTTGAAAGGAATAATACAACGAGGGTTAAGCTTTCCACGTTTACTAAACGTATTACATAATTCCATGGTGAGACTTTAAGCATAGCTTTGTCCCTAATCATGGAATTTCAAGGGTTTACATCTGATGCCAAGCACTTCTGTTTTTGATCCGAACAATTTCTCGGCAGTTTCATGAACAATTTCAGGATAGCAAGTTGGGTATTCCCCCACTTTAATCCGACAAGTTGTTGAGCGACATCTTCAACCATAAAGTGCCTCGTACAACGTGGCTATGGTTATGGGAGAATCCGGCCAATGGGAGGTATCTATCTCAACCATTGCCGAAACAATCATGCAGACACGGAATGTGCCCTTTAACGCTTGAATGGTTATTTCACCCTAGCCAATAGTTTGTGGATGATACACAACACTCATACCAAAACCTGTTCTTATGGCTTTTGGAGTGATTACCAGAAACTTGATGTGAAGCGACATTCACAAAAAAAAATGATAGAAGTCGGCACTCCATGAGGTGCGACAATCTCCTTAAAGTCTTAAGGTTTCTGTTGGACCAACAGAATCTCCGTTGGAAAGAGGGTTAAGCAAATTCAGAGTACGACTATGAAGGAGAGCTTTAATTACTACTAGCAATCAATAGATTGATTCCGTAGTGCATTTAATATTTAACGCAGAACGATACAACATTCAAATCCAACGTCATAATTTCCAAAAGAAATTCGACTAGCAATCGATATCAAATCAGATTCTAAATACGATTGAACGAACATGGTTCCAAAAAGTTATGCTAAAAGCATACACATCGATAGAGCGCAAGGTGTAACATCGAAAGAACAACATCAATGGAATAATCATCGATTGAAGATAAATCTTGGAGTAGAGGCGTCTACAACAAGACCAAAACAAAACCACGAGAATAAGCGAATCCAATTTCACCATAGGAACCAAAATCGCGGAATCTAACAATCCAAATTCAACGTAGCCAAGATCGATTCCAATATTCCAAGAAGCCCGATGAGCTTATTACCACTTCACGCAACCCAAATGCAAACTTGTGACCAATCGGGTCTAACCTGACCCGATGCAAAATAAGGTCTTACAGTTCCAACGATTCCAAAAATAATCCAAAGTCAAATAATGCATAGACGGCGACGAATAGTGATTCATAACAAAGGAAGAATATTGCGATAAACAAGAATTTGTGATGCCAGTGTGTTGTGTGTGAAGGAAAGATTTTATAAAATTTAATGCTCGTATACACACACCAAAACTTTTCCATTTCCCGAAATCAAACCAAAAACCAACCGGACATAATTATATTATAACTACGCCAAGTATCGCAAAATTCACCTCTGAGTCGGACATAGGTGATCAGGCTATGTCCCACTGTCCCTGGTTGAATATAGGTGATCAGTCTATATTCACCCGAGGTTCAATGAATTTTGATATACTTGACTTAGTTACTCTAGCCTCATGTCTTTCACTTTCCAAAATCCATTTTCAAAAGGTTAAAACAAGTGTCCACATGCAAGGACGAGTGATGAGATTGTGTAGGGAAAGAGACACAACGCTACAACAGATATGATGCGTAAACATAAGTATGTCGAAGATACTTATAACAGATAGTGAAAGATAAATGGATATACTCATCCAATAGTAAGGCACACATCTCATCAAATATATTAGCAATCAAAGTCACAAGTGAGGCATCAGCTTGGCAGGCAGGCACGTGTCGGTCATAGGGTTAAATTTTCATATAAGTGGTTATAGTCTAGGTTTTGAAAATTTGCCCAGTTCTCTATAACCTAGGCTCTGATACCAACTGTAACACCCCGGAAAATCGGGTTTTAGCGGAAGCATACAAGTCTTGGGTGCTACTAATTGGTATCACAACACAAGTATAGAATAACGGGTTTTTCTTAGTAAAACTCATTTATTCAGTATAAAACAAAGTTTTACAATAAATTTTGATGTGAAAACATGCCCATAATAGATAAGCGGTCCCCAAATACAAATATCAGAGTCTTCTATGACCATGCCATGCCATTGCCCAAGTGCCTCTAAAAGTAAACTATCGCCTCAATACCTGAAAATACATGCTAAAAGTGTCAACACGAGGTTGGTGAGTTCATAGGTTTTCATAAAGGTGTTGCGAGTTTCAAAAGATCCTTGCCATCATTGTGGCGCCCACAATGTCGCGAAAACAAGGTTTACCTTTAAGCAAAAGAATATGTGGACCACAAGGTTTTCAAGTGCAAATCAATTCTCATAAACAAATCAAATTTATCCGAGGCATATCCTGCCTAATTCACAGTATAAAAATATATATTCGCAAAAATAATTCAAAACAACTACTTGGACCATATCAAAATTTATACACTACAACGAATATAGTGTCACGCAAACTTAACTATTACGCAGGCTAAGTCATGAAACCAACACTAAATAGCACGGGTCGTGACTATCTCTAAACACACAAACAATCGACATGTTATACGTCCCACACATGAGCCATGTTGGTCGGACGGAGTGGCCATTCCCAATAGATCTATACATAACCCTTGCACCATCCTGAGCCAGGATGTAACAATTTATAACAACGCTTGGGTTTCTAACCTTAACCTAGCACGTAATAGCTCACAAAACATTTACAGGTCCAATCAAAACAGTTTTTTAAGCACTTGTGTCCACATAAAAATAAACTATAGCCAAATCACACATTTCATCAAATAAAGTAACAATCGGTTAATCAAATAAATCAATCATTTCATTTAGCAAAAACGAGCATGTATTCTCTCCCAAAACAGTTTAAAAGCAAGTAAAAGTAAGGGCCATGAACTCACCTCGATACGAGCAACGCAAGAATCACAACTAACAAGACTGGCATCAAAGAGCAAGCACAACCAAATCATGACGGAAGGCACGTCGATATCCAAAGAGTTCAAGTACAAAGGTACTACATCGTCATGACCTAATAGAATACGTATTATCTCAAAATACGTCTCAAAAAGTAAAATAATATAATATCCGAAAGACAGCGTGTCTTAGTTTTCGTAGAATACTCGTATCAAAAATTTCCAAAGATCCAGTATCGATATCTCAAAAGTTTAGTTTTTAACATTTCGTATGGTGGTAAGAATACAAAGACTCGACATGTACCCACGCTAAACACAACTCACACCAAATCATAATGTATATCCCAAATTATAAGGAATAGTCAAGAAATATTGACTGATGAGTGTCTAAATACTTATCATTTTTGTACCAATTAGACTGCAAAAACATCTGAAAACACTCAGAAATGCATCAAAATGATAAAAATATCACAAATAAGTGTTTTATGTGTTTTAAATGCAAAAATATCAAAATCTGGTGAAAAACGTATCAAATTTGCATAATTGGCAGTTTTAGTCCCCCAAGTTTCAAAAGTTGTCAAAAACAGTCCCTGGTAAATCTAAATAAAGAAAAATGTTATTCAAGGTCCCTGAAATATTCTAATTTGTCAAAAATGGTCCTTGAATAAATCTTTTGTTAAATGGCAGAAAAGGTCCCTGAACTTTTGAAATTGTCAAGTTTGGTCCCTGGAAAATTTGAAAATGTCAAAACTGGTCCTTGTACTATTGAAGGTTGTCAGTTTTAGTCCTTGTGACAACTTTGGGAAATTGGCAGATTTGGTCCCTCAAGATTGGAAGAATTGCAAACTAAGTCATTATCATTTACACTAAAACCAAACCCTTGTCAAAATACAATTGAACCCCTGCCACTTACAATTATGACCCCCTGTCACTTTCCTGTTTTTGACCCCCTAGTCAAATACCAGTCAAACACCCAAGCTTTCCCTCCCATATGGTTTTCCCCCACCACTTGCCTGAATCCTCTGGAACTCTCAACATATTCACCTAACCTTATCTCCTCAAAACCTCACCCACATCATCATTACACCTAGCCACCCCCCCTACCTGCAAAATTCAGAGCAGAGGTCAAAAATCACCTTTCCAGCCAAAATTGACATTTTGGCCAAAACTCACAAAAGTCACCCAATGGCTTTGGAATCAGGTGGGATCCACTCAGAAGATGTGAGAGAATCATTTGGAGCTATAAAAGAGAGTGAAGAAGCAAGGGAAAGAGAGTAGTTAGTTTTTAGTTTTCAATATATGTCGTTTTTATAACAATGTCTTAGTTTTAATCTTAAAATGTAATTTCTCAGTTTCTATATATTGAAGTTAAGCTAATTAAGTGTTTTGAATCAAGTTTCAGTCCTAATTCCAAGTTTCATTTCAGTTTCAAGCTTTATATACACTGTTAAAAATTTTAATTTCAAACCACTGTATTAAAGCTCTCAAGTAGTTTATTTTAACTTAAACATGTTTATTTGAGCTTATTATAGCTTTTGACAAGCTTTGGGAACAGTTTCAAGCAATTTTGGTACATGGTCAAAGAAAGTCAACTGTGGGGTGAAATTATGGTTGAGTGGTATTTCATTTTTCACTTTTTATCCATTTT
>BPTQ01000006.1:210646691-210690641 GCA_019973895.1 Chrysanthemum seticuspe
ATGTTTATTTTTGCACTTTGAATGTGTTATAATTAGGATTTTTATACTTTTACTATAAAAATGTTTGGATTATTATATTCTTTTAAGATTCTTTTTCTTTTAATAAAAATATTGATAATAAGATTAATAAAAATTAATTTTTGATAAAAATTGATTAATTATTATTGGATTTAATGTTCTTTTATCCTTTATTTGGATCTTTTTATTTTAATTTTGAACCTTTTTAGATTTTATAGTTTTCTCTTAAAAATTTTGATAAAAACATAAAAAGACTAATAAAAAGATAAAAAATACTTAAAATTTGATAATTTTTGATTAATTTAATAAATTTTTATGTTTAAATTGATTCTTTTTAGATCTTTTTATAAAAAAACAGAAAAATATAAATAGAATTGAATAATAATTTTTCATTTTTCTTAAGTTAAGATAAATATAAAAAGACAAAAAAATATTTTTCTAGATTTTTCTTAGTTAAATTTGTATTTTTAAATAATTTAATTAGTTTTTAATAGTTTAAAATTCATAAAAAATAGAAAAATAATCAGAAAAATACAAAAATAGTTTTAAAAATTCTCTTTTGATATTTTAGATTTTTCCAAGTTTTAATTTTATTTTTCTAGGTTTATTTCCTATTTTCTTGTAATTTAGGTTATTATTAATTAGTTAAAAATAGTTTTTAATTAAAAATAATTAGAATAATAGTTATAAAAATAATTTTCTTTTTCTTAGAATTTTCTTATATTATTAGGTTTGTAAAAATATCATTTTCATATTTTTAGGATTAATATTGTGTAAGTTTCACGTTTTTATTTGTACGTTACGTAGTTTTTAATTCAGTTTTATAAAAACATAAAATCAAAAACATCATTTTGCAAATAGTGATAGCATTTATTTAATAGAATTTATCTTTTTTAATTTCCTTTAATTTGCATTTAAGCCCCTGTAATTTGTTGGCTTTTTCTGTAGTTATAATCATTCACAAACCTCTTTTCTGTTCAAATCTCTCGATCACTATACGTTTGGCTATTCTCGCACAGCTCGTTGGGACTTAACGACCTGAGGAAACACTATACTCTCCTGATCTTCATTGCATTTGTGCTTAAACTATTTTAAGTTCCTTACGGTTGGTCATTCACAAGTGGCTAACTCGCGTGAGAAAACTTGACGGTTTTGCGCAGATCATTGACCAAGACTCAAGTTGAGTAGACAATGATGAAAGGGAAATCGAGACATTAACGACGCACAATTACATCAGGAAAAATATTGTTGGGATTAACGGCTCAACCCAAACGGGTTCACCTTTGACAATAACTGCTCAACCCAAACGGGTTCACCTTTGACCCGAGACCAATCCATACCAAACAAACCCGCGAATTTTGTTGATTCACCACACGAATTATTGTTAAAAAAAACATGTTTTAATCTGGTTTTTAAATTCCACTAATCGATTCACAATTGGTTTTTACCCAAAGAAACAGGTAAAAAATGGATACTTGAGTTGACATACCAATTTACGAGCAAGAGGGCGAGAGGAAGAGGAGAGTGGCGGTGGTGGTTGACTCGGACCAAAACAAACCCTCGTCACGAGCCTAACGCGAATCTACTGTCACGATCTAAACATTAAAACGACTTCCAACACCTCGTCTCGCCTTGGATTAATGTTAGAACGGTGGTAGAGGTGGCTGCTAACGGCGGCGACGTGGTGGAGAGGTGGTGGTGCTTCGGCGGTTAGGGTGGCGGCTGAAGAGAGAAGTAGGAGATGGTTAGGGTTTGAGAGTAGGAGAGTTTTATTTGAGTTGCAGGAAAATGATTTTTAAGCATAGTTATGTTATATGTTATGTTTTATATATGCTCTCAAAGTATCAAAAAGAAATTTTAAAGTTTAAGAAAGATAAGGGGCGCAGGTGTAACTTTCACCATAGGGACCAATTATGCAGGTTTTGCAAAATTTTTCAATTTTGAGGTTCGGGACTCAGTTGAGCTCGATAATGATTAATTCAAGACATGAAAATTACGCCATTGCTTTTGAAATAATTTCTCCAATAAAAATGAGTATTTGCACGACTAGTTTTCTTGCAAATAGAAATAATTATCAAATCAGAATGTTTTAACGAGGTTACAATCGTGCCGGTACGCGTAGTGTCTAATTTTTCACGTTTCACGAGATAGCTTTCTTGTTTTCACGTCAATTAAGCTCAGGAAAGTTCCTAAATGAAAAGAAGACATAATATCTCGAAAATGAATATCAAGAAAAGTGGGCATTGTCACAGTCTCACAGACGATTTCACGTTTCGCGAGATAGCTTTCTTGTTTTCACGTCAATTAAGCTTAGGAAACTTCCTAAACAAAAAGCAGACATAATATATAAAAAATGAATATCTAGAAAAGTGCGCGTTGTCACACTATACATGGATACGGTGTAATCATTACTTTGTACAAATATTATTTTCATAACAACACCATGCATCAAACACATTACAAAATGTAATCTAAAACAAAATAGCCATTCGAAAAGAAAAACATAACAAGTCATGCCCGCCCTGGGCGGGCTTTGCAGGCTAGTGTGTGTGTATATATATATATATATATATATATATATATATATATATATATATATATATATATATATATATATTCATCTTTTTAATTAGCAAGGATTATGCCAATATAATTATAGAACTTTCGAAAATCAAATAACCATTTAAAGGAAAAAAAGTAAAGATCAATAAAGAAACTGAGGTTGATGCATTTTATTATCATTCACTGATGTAGTATTATATAAATATAACATTTGTCAAAAACAATGTGTAAGGGAGTACTCTAGCAATGATTACTTAAACCCTTACATTGTTACTATTCCAAATTCGCCACATTGTTACTGTTCATGCAATTAACATTAAAAAAATCCACCGTCCCACTATCTGGATAAGAAAACGGTGCCCCCTGTTTGTTCATGTAGTAGTTTCCTACTAAACTTCTGCTAACCCACTCTAGAACTCACCAAAACGAAAATCCTATATCAATATTTGCTCCTCAAATCGATTTTGGCACCCATAAATCATCTATGAATTTTGCACCCCAAAAACAATATAGATGTTGAGGAGAAGAAGGGTATACTTGCAGCCGCCAAAGTTGTAACTCCATGTAAGCGATTTTTCTTTTCGGGATGTGGTTATTATTTAATGTCTTTATAAATGAGTTTTTTTTTCTTTAAATGTATATGAAGTTTCTGATTTAAGTTTCGTTATATTATTTAGTGTTGTTGGTTAATTGGTATGGCACTATTCAGGATGAAAGTGCTGCATTTGGGTTTTAATTGGTTGTGATGAAGTTTCAGGTTTTTTTTTGTTGTGTAATATGGAAGGGTAGTTGAATGCGAGTTTTAATGGAAGGATAGTGAAAAATCTCATATGCAAAACAACATAAACCTAAAGCATAGTACATATATTTCCAAGCTCAAAAGAGTGAAGTAAATTATTTGTGCCTAGAATAAGGACGAAAATGTTGGACTGAAGCTCGCTTTGCGAGTATGAATGGGTACTGCCATTTTATAACCTGAAAATCAATTTATGTTTACATTTGCGTGAACAAAATTTTCATGGGGATGGTTTGCATATTTAAATTGTGCAGAGATTTAAGTTTTTTTCGGCCAAACCACAACTTAAAGCCTAAGAAAGTTATAATTGGTTTTAAGGGTGTTGTTTAGATGTTGTTTAGTAGACATGTGAATTTGCAGATTATGAAATGTATTAGTTTTTGTGTTTTAGGCCTTTGTCGAATGGGTTGTTATTCTCACATTATATTGTTTTGGCTGGCTAATGTCTTTTGCCAGTTTTGGTTTGTATAAGTTGCTATAGATTTTGTGTCATAAATTCGGTTATTGTGTTTTCAACAATTTGGTGGGTTACCACCTTATGAATTAAATGGCGCACTAGTTTTTAAGCCTAAGAGGGATGTTAGATAATCAAATAGAAATTGAATCAATTAAAGTTGAGATTATATGCATCTTGGCAGGGCACTTACTAAGTTTGCAGCCATGGCGGATCGATCCTCTTTTTTTGAAAGTTCACAAATATGAGCCTTCAAGAGTGCTGATGGATTGTGTTTTTGCTAATTGCACGCCTAACACCTGGGGGGGGGCACTAAGTTTGCAGCCATGGCGGATCGATCTTTTTTTTCGACCGTTTACAGATCTAAGCCTTCCAGAGTGTTGATGGGTTGTGTTTTTTTTTTGCTAATTACATGCTCAGCACCTGTAACAACTATAAAAAACCATACTCTTTTTGAGGTCAGATAATACAAATTCCAGAATCCTCAGTTCATCCATCTAAAAAAATTGGATTGACTGTTTCGACTTGCACGTATGTGTTTAAAAACATTGCTTATATTTTTATGGCGTATGTGCGCTTTGTTAATGTTAGTTAAAAGAGATATACCAAATGTATTTAAGTGTACTAAATATGTAATACACTTTAGGTATTTGATGTTAGTGTTTTATGTGATGTGCTTTGGTGTTTGATGTTTTACGTATAAGACTTTTCAGCCTTTTCATGCATTGTTGGTGCTCTAGAGTGTTTATGCAGTTTTGTGATGGGGATTGCATATGTAATAATTTTGGTTTTTGAGATGCATAGTTTGTGTCCTTAAGTGTTCAACCATTATATTTGTTAGGCTTTGTTAATACAAATATCGTCCAAAAACATTATTTATATTTTACGATCTTTGCTATCTTTTGTTAACGACAATAATAAACTTTATTTTAGCAAAGTATAAATTTTGTCAAGTTTTTTTATATAGCTACAAAGTTTTTCTTTAAAATAGATTAAAATATAAGTTACTTCTTATTAACATCACTTAGCTAGCTACTATTAATAATCCACAAGTTTACTTTGTTAAATCTTTTAATCAAAATATAAATGCATTTTTACATCACTACATGGATCATCCTACTCTAAGATTATCTGAGATATCAAACCTATTAGGACCATAGAGTATATTGTGGAAAGATATTAACTAGATTTGCAAGATTTTGAAAGATCCTATGTCAGATCCCGACGGAACCAAATTGGTACACGGACGGAACCATATGTTTGGTTCCGTCGGATCCATGGCCAACTGTGACTTCTTGCCTATAAATAGCAAGCCAAACTTAGTATTTTTCCCACACACTTACATACATAAACATTGTATATTTGTCTTTGTGAGATTCTTAATTAGCAAGAAGATCAAAACATTATTGAAGACTTATAATCTTCAAAAAAGAGTTGCAAGTCTTGTTTGTTCATCACAAGTGTGAATTAGATTAGTTCATACATCATTGTTTGTACCAAACCATCATAAAATTTCCATAGTGATCGGTTAGTATTTTAGTCCTCAAAATACGTAGTGTGACGGGAGTGGTTGTACCCTTGTAAAAGAACTCGACATCTAGCTTTGTGTCAGAAATATTATGTAAGCGATGTGTAAAGGTTTTCTCCGCCGAATAAAGGAGGGTTGATTAGTGAAGAATACTCTCGAGTTGGAGACTCGAGGAGTGGAGTAGGGCAAGAAAAAAGAGTCCTTGTAGACTGAACCACTATGAACACTTATGTTGTGGTTTGATCGTTTCTATTCTTTCTTCCATTATACTTATTATTACCGTGTTGGTTTCGCATAAACAAAAAGATTTTAAAACGAAAAACAATAAAACTATTCAACCCCCTTATAGTTTTCCACAATTGGCATCAAGAGCTACGTTACTTAAGATTTTTAAAATTTATTATATTTTAAAACTTGAAACGATACATGAATTTTGAAAATTTTAAAGAAGGGCAATCTATGCAAAGACCACCGCTATTTGAACCAAATGGATTTATCTATTGGAAAAGCCGTTTTGAAACATATGTGAAATGAAAAGATATAAATCTATGGTATATAATTATTGAAGTTGATCATGTCACAAGTGGTCAGGATTGTTGCAAAATTTAGTACACTTGTGGGATTAGTTCACACCTGGTAATTGGTCAGGTGGTACGGAGTGTACACCCATAAGGTCCCTGAACACCCTGTTTCTTTTAGTGGAAAGTACTGCTGGTTGAAAGTACTGCTAGTATTATAAAGTACTGCTAGTGGAAAGTACTGCTAGTAGAAAGTACTGCTAGTGGAAAGTACTGCTAGTATTATGAAAGTACTGCTAGTGCTATGTAAGTACTGCTAAATGGCAGTTTCAACTACTTAATGACCACGTTTAATTGGTCATGTAACCAATAACGGCTATAATCGGGATAATTATGAGGCGATTAATGGGCCGATTAATTCTCATAATTCCATTTGACTAGCTAAGAGTAATCTCCTATAAATAGGATATCTGATTATGCATGAAGGATATACAGAAAATGATTAACACTTCTAAGCAAAAGGGTTATTGAATTGTGCCTAATTCTATAACTACATTTGGTCTTATCCCAAGTAGATATTCGTGTAACCCTGGCATTAGGGTCGAATAGTTTACTTTGGAAAGTGATCACATGATTCCAAGTGATATCCGGTAACCACATAGTGGTATTGTTGCTGCCTTGATTATCTTACCCTGTTCTGGGAAAACACGACCAACAATCAAAGTAAACTATTTTTGTGATAATCAATGGCAACTGCTGCAATGAAACACATGGCTTCAAACTTTGCTAAGCTGGATAAGTTTGAAGGGGTAGACTTTAGGAGATGGCAGAAGAAGATGCACTTCCTACTGTCAAGCATGAGTGTGGTGTATGTGCTAACCACTCCTATTCCTGATGATGGGGATGGTGCTACGGTTGAGCAGATCAGGAGGAGGAGCAAATGGGAGAATGATGACTACGTATGCAGAGGTCTTATTCTGAATGGTATGTCTGATTCTCTGTTTGATATTTATCAGAACTTTGAATCTTCCAAAGAACTGTGGGATTCCTTGGATGCCAAATATATGGCTGAGGATGCATCAAGTAAGAAGTTCCTTGTTAGTAATTTCACAAATTACAAAATGACTGATTCAAGACCAGTTATGGAACAATACAATGAACTTCTTGGAATACTTGGAAGGTTTACACAATACAAAATGCACATGGATGAGGCTATTTCAGTCTCTTATGTCATTGACAAACTCCCTCCTTCTTGGAAAGATTTCAAGCATACCTTGAAACATAAGAAGGAGAATTAACAAAACCCTAAAGTCAATTTGCTCTAGAGAAAAAAAAGAAATTCGAATCCCTATATCCCTAAATCTTTTAATCGACAACATGCAAGCTCAAATCTCTTTTCTAAGACTTTAATCTGTTCCTGTTATGTGATTACATTCGTTTATTACATAATTGTGTCCAGAATATAGTGATCGCTAGGTGTTTTTGGGTTTAACTTTGTCGAAGTTTTAGGGTTTTAGAATTTCTTATTCGGTTTATTTAATACTTTGTGCTTATCATGGATTATTTTGGTTAGTTAATTTGTGCTTGAACTCATGCCTTAGCTGCTCTAAGGCCATCAAATTGGAAGATTGACGTGGTTTTCCTTGTTCTTGTGATAATCGTTTTTTTAGGGTTTTTTAGGGTTCGCTATTTTGTTTTCTGGTTTTTCTTGTTCGCTGCTGTTCTTTGTTTGAATTATGGATAAGAGTGGTACTGGTAACGTTGATTTGGAAGCCTTGGATGCTCGTATGAAAAGGTTGAAAAGGAATGATGCTGGTACTAATGTTGCGCCTCAACCTAGAATGCCTCTAAGGATTGTATGTAATCCTAAACTTGATACATCTGAAGATAACTCGACGTTAGCTCCTGGTGGTTCTTATTCTGCTGATCCGTCTCAAAATATTACTTTGAACTATCGTGAGGTTAATATTGACTCAAGTGCTAATCCAAACGTGCAATCTGGTGAACATGACTCGTTATTTTGGGGCGCTGAAGGTATTGTTACTAGTCAATATACTCAATCTGACTTCCCAACTCTTGAGGAGGTTCTTGGGGTTGCAATAAGTGGTAATCAGGTTGGTAATCAAGACACGAGTGTTAATGGGGCTGCTGGGGCCTCGTTGGATACTACACCTGTAGCGAGAAGTCACGGTATTTATCAAGATGATAGTAGTTTGCCTCAAGGTGATGGGATTAGTGTTGCTAGTCTAGCTGGTAAACTCAAAGGTGTAGTCACGCATGGCTCTTCTAATAAGGAGAGCCCTATAGTTCAATCGTCTAAAGTTTTGCAGCCATCAACGTATGTTGGAGTTGCTAGTGGATCTCAACCAGTTAAACCCCAAGGTACTCAGTCTACTCCTGCTAAAGGTAAGTCTAAATTTCGTGCACTTAAAGTTGATAATATTTTTAATGGTGTTGATGTGTCCATTCCTCTTAAGGTGGTACAAAATATTAGCACTAAATTTGAAACACCTTGTATGGATACTTCATTGGTAAGCGTATTGCATTTCATGTGGTTGAGTATTTTGCACGTAACAACTGGGCTAAGTATGGATTAAAACGGATAATGATGAATGCAAAAGGCTTCTTTTTCTTTAAGTTTGATTCCCAGGTTGGCGTGGAGGCTGTTTTAGAAGGAGGTTCGTGGATGATTAAGAATAGTCCTATTATTCTTAAAAAGTGGACCATGAGTACTAGTTTGATGAAAGAGGATTTAACCCGTATTCCGGTTTGGGTTAAAATTCATGATGTTCTGTTACAGGTATTTTCTGAAGATGGTATTAGTATTATTGCAACACATATTGGTACGCCTATCATGCTTGATTCTTATACTAGCTCTATGTGTATTGACTCTTGGGGTAGGAGTAGTTTTGCCCGTTGCTTAATTGAAATTGACTCTCATGCTCCCCTTAAGGAATCTATTACTATTGGGGTACCATACATGGATCGACCTGGGTTCTCTTCTGAAACTATTAGGGTGGAATATGAGTGGAAACCTCCTAGATGCGATGTTGGTTTGATTTTTGGCCACTCTGTTGATTCTTGTCCCAAGAAAATTGTGACTACACTGGTTGTGGAGGATAGGAATGATGGGTTTCAACTAGTTGGGAAAAAGGGTAAAGCTAAGAGGAATGCTAAGGAAAATAAAAGTGGTACTGTTTTTAATGGGGTTCCAGTTGGTAAAAATATGCAGTATAGACCCAAAGCTGCTAACACTCCTTCCACTAGCAAACCTCCTCAAGGAGTTGCTAGTACTAGTACGGGTCATTCCCCCAACCAGGTAGGTAATTCTGTTTCACCTAATACTTCTACATCTAATGACCCTAAAGATTTGTCTAAAAAGGGTAGTCAACCTACTCATATCTCACCTACGGTAAGTAACCCAATTCTGGCTCCTAATATATCTACATCTAACCCTTTTGGTTCTTTGGCTACTTATGATGATATTGATGAGAATAATGATTTGGCGGATGATGAGGAGGTTGAAAATGTTTTTGATGAATCTGGTAATTTGTTTAATAAATCGGGGGCAAGCACTCCTGTTCTGAATGTTCCTAATGTTTAGTATCGCCTCTTGGAATATAAGGGGTTTGAACCATTCCCCTAAACAAAAAGAGGTTAAGCAGGTGGTTAATGATAATAATCTTAGTGTGTGTGCTATTTTGGAATCTCATGTTGATGCATCTATGGTGTATGATACATGTCGTAATGTTTATCGTCGGTGGAAGTGGACGTCAAATGGTAGTCTGTGTGATAAGGGGTCCCGTATTATTCTTGGATGGAATGATGATATTGTTGATGTTATGATTATGTCTCAAACTAACCAGGTTATGCATGTACAGATTAACATTAGGGCGGACAACAAAACTTTCTTTTGTTCCTTTGTGTATGCAGATAATTATTATGTTAATCGGCGTGCCCTTTGGACCAACCTTGTGTGCCATGCTGGTTTTATGCGTAGTAGGCCTTGGGTCTTGTTGGGTGATTTTAACGTGGCTCTTAAATTGGAAGATCATTAATGTGGTAGTTATACTCCTGACATTGCTATGCGTGAATTTAAAGATTGTGTGCAGAGAATGGAGGTTGAGGATATTAATAGTACCGGGCTTCACTTTACTTGGAATCAGAAACCAAAAGGCTCATTTGGTACATTGAAGAAAATTGATAGGGTGATGGGTAATCTGAAGTTTTCTGACTTGTTTCCAGGTTCTTTTGCTATATTCCAACCTTATCGTATTTCAGATCATTCTCCGTGTATTCTTCGTATACCTCAGGTAACTAAGATTAAGCCTAAACCTTTCAAGTTCTCTAACTTCCTGGTTCATAAAGATGGGTTTCTTGATACGGTTAATGCGGGATGGAGTCTTAATGTCCATGGATGTGCTATGTACCGTGTGGTTCAACGGTTAAAGGGGCTGAAATCTCCTTTTCGTAAGCTTTTGCACAGTCAAGGTAATCTACATGAGCGGGTGGTTAGGATTCGTAAGGAGTTAGATGAGTTCTAAAAGGCCATTGATTTATCTGTCTAATCCAGATATTTGGGATGAACATGCTCACTATCTTCTTGCATATAAGGAGGCTACATTAGATGAAGAACGGTTCTTAAAGCAGAAATCTAAAGTTCAGTGGCTTCATGCAGGTGATTCAAATACGGCTTATTTTCATAATATTGTTAAAAGAAAATGTGCCCGTAATCGAATTGAAGTGGTTAGAGGTGCAAACAATGTCTTGTACGAAGGTAATCAGGTTGCAGCTGCTTTTGTTGCTCACTATGAACAGTTTCTTGGTATCGAAGGAGATCGTAATTCTTTTGATGATTATGGTATATTTTCTAATGTTCTTTCACACCAATTGGCTGGTTCGATGGTTCGACATGTTACGGATGCGGAGATAAAGGAAGCTATAATTTCTCTGGGGGATGATAAAGCTCCTGGTCCCAATGGATACACGGTTGCTTTCTTTAAGAAAGCATGGGATATTGTTGGTGCCGAGGTTATGTCTGCTGTTCGGGATTTCTTCATGAATGGTAAGCTTCTTAAGGAGATTAATCATACCATTATATCGTTGATTCCTAAAGTGTCTACCCCGTCTAAGATTAATGACTATAGGCTTATTTCTTGCTGTAATGTCATGTATAAGTGCATTAGCAAAATCCTTGCTAATTGTATTAAAGAAGGCCTTGGTCAATTGGTTAGTATTAATCAATCTGCTTTTGTTCCTGGTCGTCGTATATCTGATAATATATTACTTACCCAAGATCTTATGCGGAATTATCATAGAGGAAGAAGTCCACCTAGATGTGCATTTAAGGTTGATATTCAGAAGGCTTATGATACGGTTGATTGGGCTTTTCTTAAGGATATTCTGATTGGTTTTGGGTTTCACGCCAAAATGGTCGACTAGATCATGGTGTGTATCTCATCTACATCTTATTCTATATGTGTTAATGGGGATCTTCATGGCTGGTTGAAAGGTAAGCGGGGTCTCAGGCAAGGTGACCCATTATCTCCCTATTTGTTTACGCTGGTTATGGAAGTGCTAACTCTTATATTGCAGAAAAAGGTTTCTAATGCAGTGGATTTTCAGTTTCATCATTTGTGTGAACAACAGAGAATTATTAACCTTTGTTTTGCAGATGACCTCTTCTTGTTCGCGAGAGGCCATCAGGATTCTGTTAATGTCATTATGCAGGCTTTGGAGGATTTTAATAACTTTTTGGGTCTTGTCCCAAGTATCCCTAAAAGTACAGCTTTCTTTTGTAATGTGCCTAATGCTATTAAAGTTGCTATTCTTCAGTCTATGCCGTTTGCAGAAGGTTCTCTCCCTGTCAGGTATCTTGGGGTCCCCCTTATATCTTCGAGGCTTCTTTATAGGGATTGTAAGGTGCTTATTGAGAAGCTGGAAGGTCGTGTGAATGATTGGCGTAATAAGTTCTTATCTCTTGCGGGTAGGCTTCAGTTGGTGAGGTCTGTATTATCTTCGATGCATCTATATTGGGCTTCAGTCTTTAATCTTCCTACTCGTATTATCCTTGAGTTAGAGCAGCTTATGAGGTGTTTCCTTTGGTGTCAAGGAGAAATGAAAAAGGGTAAGGCTAAGGTTGCTTGGGAATCTGTTTGTAAGCCAAAGAATGAAGGTGGTCTTGGTATTCGATGTTTGGAGGATTTTAACATTGCACTCATGACTACACACATTTGGAGTATTTTGACACATAAAGAGTCGTTATGGGTTCAATGGATCCATTCTTATAAACTTCATGGGAGAAGCTTTTGGGATATCCCCTGTTTGGGGGATGTTAGCTGGGGATGGCGCAAGCTTCTTGCGATTAGACCCAAGATTCGTTCGTTTATATGGCATAAGATCAACAATGGGAAGGACACATCGGTTTGGTTTGATATGTGGTGTGAGTTAAGCCCGATTCGTGATTTGCTTACTGCTAGAGATATTGCCCGGGAAGGTTTTAATTTATCTGACTCGGTTAGTGATCTAATTGTTAATGGTGTTTGGCGATGGCCTTTGGACTGGTTAGCTAGATTTCCATTGTTAGCTGCACTGCCGGTCCCTACTCTTAACGATACTGATGATGGAATATTATGGAGTAAGCTGGATGGTAACTTTAGTTGTTTTTCAGTTTCGGGGGCATGGGATTCTATGCGTCTTAGGGCTGATTTGGTTGAATGGTGTAATGTTCCTTGGTTCTCTCATTGTATCCCGAGGCATGCAATACATTTCTGGCTCGATATTAAGCAGAAGCTGAAGACTCAGGATAGGATGCGACAATGGGATGTTGGTCCTAACGTTGACTTGGACTTGTTTAAATGCCTGCTTTGTGAATTGGTTCCGGATTCTCATTCTCACTTATTTTTTGAGTGCCAGTTTTCTATGCAGGTTTGGTTTCAGGTCCGGGTTTTATGTGGCATGGAGGTGGTCCCACCTTCGTTGGAGAGTATTGTTACAATCCTTATTCCTATCTCTAAGGGGCGGTCGGTCAGTAGCATTATTTCTCGGTTACTGCTCGCTGCTACTACGTACTTCGTCTGGATGGAGCGCAATGCTAGGATTTTCTAGCGTAAGAAGTCTATTGTTTCTGAAGTGGTTAGCATCATTGTCTCTACTATTCGGTTGAAGCTGGTTACCTTCAAGTTCAAGAAGTTAACCTCGCGGTCTCGATTGATCCTGGATAAATGGAAGATTCCAAGTATTTGTATTTCATACGAGGGGAGTGCCGGGTAAGGGTTGTACTCTTTTTCCCTACTCCAAGGTTTTTCCCTTTGGGTTTTTCTTGGAAAGGGTTTTTAAGGAGGCAGACTTCCTGGGCTAACTTGCTCCCTTTGTGGATTGGCTGGATGCGGGATGCTCGCTTGTTACAAGTTTTTTTACTTGTTTATGCCTAGTTAGAAGATGTAATATAGCTAGGTTCTTTGTGTTTATGGCATGTCATAAACACTAGATTATCAAGCTCTTCGCTTGAGGTTCATGTGGTACTTCAGCCACATTCCATTTGTACTTAACATTATTTTTTGGTTATATATTTACCGGGCTAGAACCCTTTACCAAAAAAAAAAGAAACATAAGAAGGAGGAATTAAATCTGGTTGAGTTGGGCAGTCATCTGCGCATTGAGGAATCTCTCAAAGTACAGGATAATGACAAGCCAAGGAGCAACAATCCTGCTGGTGCATCTGTTGTCAATATGGTGGAGCATAACCACTCCACCAGGTACAATGACAACAAAGGCAAACGCAAATATCATGATAACACAAGGGCATATCCTAACAAGAAGGCAACACCTACTTGTTGGAAATGTGGCAAAACTTGTCACATTAAAAGGGATTGCAAGGGTGTTAAAGTTGGTGGTAAAGCCAATGGATCAGGCACTAATGGTTCAGGGAGTGGTGGTTCAACCAACTCACTGAAAGGTCAGAATATGTTTAATAAGTTTTTTCAGATTTATTATGTTACATATGTATCTGAATCTTATTATGTGCAGGATGATGATGTTGCGTGGTGGGTTGACTCTGGTGTAACAGTTCATGTGTGCAAAGATAGAAGCTGGTTCAAGACTTATGAGTCACTGAATGATGGTTCTATTCTTCACATGGGAAATGAGTCAACAGCCTTGGTGCATGGTCGTGTTTGTGTAGATCTTAAGTTTAGTTCTGGAAAGATTGTAACTTTGTTTAATGTTATTCATGTTCCTGATATAAGGAAGAACTTGGTTTCAAGTAGTATTTTGAATAATCATGGATATAAACAAGTTATTAAATCTGATAAATTTGTTCTTTCTAAGCAAGGTGTTTTTATTGGTTTTGGATATTTGTGTAATCAAATGTTCAGGCTTAATATTGACACTGATAGTGTTAATTCAGCATTTGTGACCACCACTGACCTGACTGACTCTACCTTATGGCATGCAAGACTTGGCCATGTACACTATAAAAGGATGCAAGATATGTCTAAGGATGGGCTAATCCCAGCATTTGACATGGACACTAAAAAGTGTAAAACTTGCATGTTGACCAAGATAACCAAGAAACCTTTTCAGGGTGTTAGTCGTGAGACTAAGCTCTTGGAGCTAATACACAGTGACCTGTGTGATTTGCATGCCACTCCATCTTTGGGGAATAAGAAGTACTTTGTGACATTTATTGATGATGCTTCTAGGTTTTGTTATGTCTATATGTTACATACTAAGGATGAAGTATTAGATAAATTCAAAGTGTTTAAAACTGAAGTTGAATTACAACTTGGGTCTTTGATCAAAAGATTAAGGACTGATAGGGGAGGTGAGTACATGGATACTCTGTATTTTCAGTCTGTTGGTATAATCCATGAAACGACTGCCCCTTATACTCCTCAACAGAATGGTATTTCTGAAAGGAAAAACAGGGTGCTGAAGGAGATGGTTAATTCCATGTTGTCCTATTCAGGACTGAGTCAAGGGTTCTGGGGTGAAGCTATGTTAACAACTTGCTATTTATTAAATAGGGTTCCCAAAAAAGGAACAAGGTTACCCCTTATGAACTCTGGACTAAAAGGAAACCCAACCTGAACTATCTCAGGGTATGGGGTTGTAGGGTTGTTGTAAGACTCCCTGATCCAAAGTTGAAAACTTTGGGTGAAAGAGGCATTGACTGCATCTTTGTTGGATATGCTGAGTATTCCAAGGCTTTTAGGTTTTATGTTATTGAGCCTAATGAATATGTTTCAATTAACTCCATAATTGAATCAAGGGATGCAAACTTTGATGAGAATAGATTCTCATCAGTCCCTAGACCAAGTCAGAGGATTCCTAATGGAACTCATGACACTGGTGTATCAGAGGTCCCTGATGAAGAACCATCAGTGGTCCCTGATGAGGTTGTGGTTCAGCAACCTGAACCTGTGCTCAGAAAGAGCAAAAGGGTCAGGACTCCAAAGTCATTTGGACCTGAGTTTCAATTATACTTAATTAAAGGAACAAGGGATGAGGTCTCTGACCAATACTCTATTGCTTCATTATTGAGAATGATCCCAAGACATTTGAAGAAGCACTTGGGTGTTGGTTGATCTACCACCAGGTTGCAAACCTCTGGGATGCAAATGGATTTTCAAAAGGAAAATGAAGGTAGATGGAACTATTGAAATGTTCTAGGCTAGACTAGTCATTCAGGGCTTTAAACAAAAGTCAGGGATAGCCTATTTTGATACTTATGCCCCTGTGGCTCGTATCAGTACCATAAGACTGCGGATTGCTTTGACATCTATTCACAATCTGATTATTCATCAAATGGATGTGTAAATAGCTTTCTTGAATGGTGAATTGGATGAGGAGGTTTACATGAACCAACCTCATGGCTTCATCATGCCTGGCAATGAAAACAAGGTGTGTACACTGATTAAGTCTCTTTATGGACTAAAGCAGGCACCTAAGCAATGGCATCAAAAATTTGATGAAGTGGTTTTGTCTAGTGGTTATGTTCTTAACCAAGCTGACAAATGTGTATATAGAAAATTTGATGAATCTGGTAAAGGAGTCATCATTTGTCTATATGTTGATGACATGTTGATCTTTGGCACTGACCAAAATCAGGTTGATCTGACAAAGGAATTTTTGTCATCAAGGATTAAACATGAAAGTAAACGAATTTATATCTCTCAGTCTCATTATATTGAGAAGGTGTTGAGGAAATTCATTTACTTTGATTGTACTCTAGTGAGTACACCTATGTATACTTGTGAGAAGCTAATGCCTAATAATGGCAAGGTTGTATCTCAACTTGAGTATTCTAGGATAATTGGCTGCCTGATGTATGCCATGACTTATACAAGACCTGATATTGGTTTTGCAGTGGGAAAATTGAGCAGGTATACTAGTAATCCTAGTGCTCATCACTGGCAAGCAGTTCAGAGGGTACTGAAGTATTTGAAGAGAATTATGGATTATAGTCTCTCATATACTGGTTATCCTTCAGTGTTGGAAGGATACACTGATGCAAGTTGGATCAGTAACACTGAAGACAATTCGTCTACCAGTGGCTGGGTATTCCTACTTGGTGGAGGTGCAATTTCTTGGGCATCCAAGAAGCAAACTTGCATCACTAGTTCAACGGAATCTGAATTTGTGGCCTTAGCAGCTGCTGGTAAAGAAGCTGAATGGTTGAAAAACTTGCTTCTTGAGATTCCATTGTGGCCTAAACCTATAGCACCTATTTCTATCCGTTGTGATAGTGCAACTACATTGTCTAAGGCTTATAGCCAAATGTACAATGGTAAGTCTAGACACTTAGGTGTCAGACAAAGCATGATTTGTGAGCTTATCATTAATGGGGTGGTATCTATAGAGTTTGTTAGATCTCAACAAAACTTAGCTGATCACTTGACGAAGGGTCTGGCTAGAGACTTGGTCATAAAGTCTGCTAAAGGGATGGGTTTAAGTCCAACTTAATCACTGAATGCTAGGACAACCAACTCCCTCCTACGGAAACTTAGGAGCTGAGTTCAATGTGGAAAGCTGAACATTCAGTGGACTGGAGCACATGTTTTATTTACATCCCAAGGTTGTGCTCAGAACCTGCTGAAAGGAGGATGAAGTCTTTACTTCTTAATGGTTAATTTTCTTTGAAAAAGTGCTTGGCAGGAGCATGAATAAAGAGGAACCACCTTTGTAAATGCTGAAGTTTTGCCGCTTCAGGAAGCATTTGGACTTTAGCTTTTACAACATTTATGAATTTGGATATGGACACATGGCTTATATAGTGTCAGGAGCTTTTAAGTGTTTGAAAACTTGTGTGTATTTTATCTTCAGGTATTCAAATGGGTTGAAGGGTTCAATTCTTAGAACACACTGATTCTCGAATATTTGAACGTGTAATGTACTAAGATGGAAATTCAATCCTCAGGATATTTTCGTTTATGCACATGTTTTGTTTAATGTTTATTTTTCATGCAAAGGAAGTGAACTAAATTTGGAGAGGATTGTTGGAAAATTTAGTACACTTGTGGGATTAGTTCACACCTGGTAATGGGTCAGGAGGTACGGAGTGTACACCCATAAGGTCCCTGAACACCTTGTTTCTTTTAGTGGAAAGTACTGCTGGTTGAAAGTACTGCTAGTATTATAAAGTACTGCTAGTGGAAAGTACTGCTAGTAGAAAGTATTGCTAGTATTATGAAAGTACTGCTAGTGCTATGTAACCACTAACGGCTATAATGGGGATAATTATGAGGCGATTAATGGGCCGATTAATTCTCATAATTCCATTTGACTAGCTAAGAGTAATCTCCTATAAATAGGATATCTGATTATGCATGAAGGATATACAGAAAACGATTAACACTTCTAAGCAAAAGGGTTATTGAATTGTGCCTAATTCTATAACTACATTTGGTCTTATCCCAAGTAGATATTCGTGTAACCCAGGCATTAGGGTCGAATAGTTTACTTTTGAAAGTGATCACACGATTCCAAGTGATATCCGGTAACCACATAGTGGTATTGTTGCTGCCTTGATTATCTTACCTTGTTCTGGGAAAACACGACCAACAAGGATGAGGATACTTTACTCACTAGTCATAATGATGAGCATAAGAAGTTAATTGCAAAAAATAATGAAGCAAAAAATGATGCTTTACAACGCTCTAACTAAAAAGGATTTTGAAAGAGTCTTTATGTACAAAACCGCTAAAGAAATTTGGAAATCTTTAATAATCACTCATCAAGGAAATTCACAAGTCAAGAATAACAAAATTGATCTTCTTGTTCAACAATATGAACAATTTACTATTCATGAAGATAAATCATTGATAGTGCATTTGCTCGCTTTAATACTATCATTACCTCTCTCAAAGCACTTGATGAATCCTTTTGTAGCAAGAACTTTGTTAGGAAATTCCTTAGAAGCAAAAGTGACGGGTATTGAAGAATCCAAAGATCTCTCAAAATTGTCACTTGACGAGCTAATTGGAAATCTCAAGATTCATGAAATGGTAGTGGTGAATGATTCAGAAATTGTCAAAGGAAAGAAAGAAAAAGTCAAGTCCATTGCCTTAAAGGCAAAAACAGAGTCAAGTGATGAAGGAGAATCTAGCTCAGACAATGAAGACGAAGAGTACACCATGGCCATGAGAGAGTTCAAAAAGTTCTTTAGAAGACGAGGAAAGTTTGTCAGACAACCTCAAGAAGACAAGAAACCTTTTCGAAAAAATCATGATGATAAAAAAGGAAAAGGAGAAAGAAAATGCTTTAGACGTGGAGACACAAGTCATCTCATAGGAGATTGCCCCAAACCATCTAAAACCAAGAATCAAAGGGCGTTTGTGATTGGTGCTTGGAGTGATAGTGAAGATGATAACGAGGAGCCAAAGAATGACGAAATTGCTCTAATGGTTCATGACTCAAAAGAGGTACAATATGACTCATCTTATTCCTCTATTGATGATGATACATTACAAATAGAATATAGCAAACTGTGTGAACTTGGCTTAAAAATCATAAACAAAAATAAATTTTTAAAGACTAAAAAGGAATTTTTAGAAAATGAAGTTTATGAATTAAAAGAAAAACTTAAACGTTTAGAAAAGAGTAAAGCCATCGACAAGGCATGTATATCATGTAAAAACTTGGGCTTGAAATTGAGAAACTTAAACTCACACAAGATGAGCTCATTAAACATAATTTTAAATTTAAAAAGTTTAATAAAAACATTTGTTGTGCGGATGAAATAATGAAAATTCAGAAATTACCATATGATAAAACTGGACTAGGATTTATGAAACTAGGTGATTTAAGTAGTCTAACGAAACAAGCCAAAAAAGAGAAAGAAACTGTTCCAACCACTTCAAGAAATAGTGGAACAGACGGAACCAAAATTTTGGTTCCATCCATTGAACCTTTTGGTTCAGTGGGTTCCTCAGGAGGACAGAAAGATTGAAAATCGGCTCGTACTGAGTTTGTTAAAGTCACAAAGAATCTAAAGTTGTTACAAATGAAACTAAGAAAAACCAGATGTTACTATAGGAGTAGGACTTGCTAAAAATGAGTTAAGATCTAAAACTACTCAAAAAAGGCCTCAAACACATATTCCCAAACGCCCCTTTTCAAAGAGTAACTACAACGGACAACCTAACTACCAAAATAATGGTTGGAATCAAAACCTCCCTAGACATTATCAAACTCATAACTACGTGCCATGAGATTCATATCTACCATTCCCATACATGAATCAAGTTAAATGTATGTTTAACCAAAATGGACCCATGAGATATTGGGGACCAAATGCTTGAGTTTTTATATAACTTAGGTTTCCTTGAAAGCTGGATTGGAACCAGACGAATGGATCAAAGATAGCGGTTGTTCAAGACATATGACGGGAAAAAAGAGCCTCTTCGCATCCTACCAAGTATATGACGGAGGTAATGTCACTTTCGGTAGCAAATTGAAAAGCAAAATCATCAGAAAAGGTACTATCTCTCATGACTCTCTCTCTCTATTGATGATGTTGCTCATGTTGATAATCTAGGATTCAACCTACTTTGTATTAGTCAACTATGTCGTAAAAAGTTTAATGACCTATTTAGTGAAAATAGAAGTAAAATACTAAAAGACGGTATAACGATTGCAAAAGGTGTCTTGAAAAACAACATATATGTCATGAAGATTGACAACACATCAAAAGACAAACTTTGCCTCACTTCGTTAGATGATTTCTCAAACCTTTGGCATAGATGCTTAGAGCACGCTAATATGAGACTTATCCAATCTCTATCATCAAAAGATCTTGTTAGGAACTTACCCAAGTTGATATATGACCAACACTTTTGTGATGCTTGCAAAATTGGAAAACAAGTTCATAGTAGCCATAAGGCTAAAAATATGGTGTCTACATCTAGGTGTCTAGAACTTTTACATATGGATTTATTTGGTCCATCCGCTATACAAAGCTATGGAGGCAACTTCTACACTTTGGTCATAGTAGATGATTACTCTAGATATACTTGGACAAAATTTTTGAAAACTAAAAATGAAGCTTTTGATCTGTTAGTGCAAATATTACGATATTTAATCTATACAGTCTCGTTTGTTTTGTTGATGACAAACATGTAACTTGTAATACATAACGTAAAATGTATAAGTTACTTGTAATTATATTTTGTCTCAACATACTCTTAACACCTCTCAACGACTCAAGTCCTTGTATTCTACAACACAGGTTCGTACACGTTTGTTATGTTGTGTTATGATCAAACCCCTAACAAACCATTAAACATGTTTAGTTAAATAGTTTATATAAAACACTTAAGTACTTACATACATAAACAAAAATAAAAGTGTTGGGTAAATACCATGATCCATGATCCAAGACCCATGACCCAATGTCTAGATACATTGTACCTTGGAGGCCACTCAAGGCTCATACCCATGACCCATGAACCATGACCCATAACCCATGGATAATGAGGAGCGTCCTATGGATCCCTCAAATTGCCCACGGATCTCTTGGATTACAAGGGCCGGATCTCTCTCAGAAGGGATCCTTGGGGCAGAAACTTGTCTTGGTCTTTTTGCCTATAAATAGCAAACCACTTCTTACCATTTCTTCATACCTTCACACATACTTTCTCTCCACCATTTCTAACATACTTTGTGTTGTTCCCATTTCACAATCGTATAAAATAGTTTAAAGTATTAAGTAAATAGATTGTGAGTAATGACTGAAAGTAACGCAAGTAAAAACACACTGATAAATTTTCAACTTAATATTCTTTATTAGAAATCAATAAAAAAGAATACATTACCCAAGTACTTGCGAAACATTACTTGGGATTGAAATGACAAACTGTTGTAACTCCTCACGAAGCTCAGGCTAAGTCTGAGCACAACTACAATGGAACCACTGAGCTATCTCAGAGACTGAGTTGTATTTGGAGGAGTGAAAGATGGCTTGTGTGTGTGTGTTTTACAATTCACAAGCCTACATCTTTCACTCCATCTCTTATGCTATTTATACAAGTATGAGTTTCAACTCTATCCTAAGTGACAAACTGACAAGTTACAGAAGACAAAATACTGATGTATTTTGTCTCTGTTTACAAAGACTATATTGGGTAAGTGACAAGGTTGCTTTCATCTAGTCAGTGATGACACTGAGCCTGTTAATTAGCCATTCCGGGAAAGTTGACTTTGGTTGATAAGGACTTCGTATTATATGTTCAAACTTATCCCGCCTTGTCCCGCTCTTTCTTCAGTCTTCATTTCCTTCAGTCTTCAACTTCAGTTTGTCTTCAGTGAAAGTGGTTGGTGAGGAGTTTCAGGATTCCGTGAGTTATTGTCATCACTCATTGAATCCACCATCATCTTCTTGACTCAGTCTTCACCCCTTAAGTTCCGCCTTACTGAGTGGAGAGACTTCATCTTTGTCTCTTACTGAGTATCCTGAAGATAGCTCACTGAGAGACTATGCGCTCAGTGACTTATCAGTGTTTAAGGGACAACACTTAGGATATTTTCTATTCAAATCCTAGACTTAAGGGGTTTGGGTATTTACTGAACCCAACAGTCTCCCCTTATTTGGATATACAAATAGCCTAAGTGTTTGATCAGTGTAAGTGAGCAAATGGTTTCTTCTTAGTCTGAATTTACTAAAGAATATAATAAGGAACACTGAATATTTTAACAAAACATACATCGTTTATTGATCAAATTACATAGTTCCTATCACTAGTACAAAAGATGAAACAAAAGATGTCACTCAATGTAGATTCCCAGTGCTTCAAGCTTTGGTTTCTTCTTGAGGAGTGTTTCTTTATCAGGGTGCTCTCTTATCTTAGCATTCAGGTCATTGCAGACCCTGACGTTTGCTGGGGTTTGGATCTGAGAGGCCACTGGTAGATAACTTGCCATTGTAGACACTCCTGCAAGGTCAATGTCACTCCATCTCTGGAATGCTGGGTTTCCATAGACATCTATAAAGAAGAGTCCTCTTTTAGTCTTTTCAATGCAAAGACAATTAACAAACTTTTCTCCCTCTGGTAGCTCCCTGTTGCAGTCCAGGCCAGGGACTTTGATTTCAGGTTCAGATTTAAGCCTTTTTCTTTTCCCTTGGGCTGCCTGAGACTGAGATCCTTGTGGTGCAGTTAGAGCTGGCTGAATTCCAAGCTGTGCTGGGGCTTCCCTTAGTCTTTTATACCTTTTGCTCAGGGATTTCATCAGCTCCTTGACCACTGCATTCTGCTTCTTAGAAATGATTGGATCAAGCTCATCGAGTTCAGTGATCCCAAAGTCTTTTATCATCCCCCCTGTAGACATTCATTGCCAGTGGTTTGGACTTGGGGATGATTTTTACTTCTGTGATCTTCTCAGGCAGCCTTCTGCTTGTCATTGACCAATTGTAGTGGTCAATTCGTTCTTGCCTGATGGCTGCAGCTTTCTTGTTTCTTTCATCCAGCTTCTTTCTCATTGCAGCCATTTGGGCAGCCTGAGCATTTTGTCCAGCCTGACCCTTTTGAAGCTTTTTAGGATCAGTTCCAATATTTTCAGCTTCCTCAGAAACAACTTGTACCAGTTCTTCTTTGCTCTTTCTTTCTTCCTCAGCTAGTTTCTTTCTCCTTTCTTCCTTTCCAAGGTAGGCACTTAGCTGTTGTGGAGTAAGCAGATACTGAGTGTTGCCGATGACATAGGGAATCTTCTCAGGCTCAAATGTTTGCATTATGGCTTTTCCTTTATCCTGGCCTGAAGAAGATGATGCTACCAAAGGTGGTGTTGTTGTTATGATGGGTGTTGCAACTGTCATTGTCATAATTGTTGTTGTTGTTGTTGGTGGGACTGATGATATGGGTGTTGCTGAGACTGGTTGAGCTGGCTCCCCCTCAGTATGAGAGGGAGTCTCTTTAGTGTCTCTCTCCCCCTCAATTGTTGCTGCAACATCAGTGAGAGCAAGAGTTGCCTCGGACACTGAGGGTGTTGGAGTTGCTTGACCTTTGAAGGATTGGTAGATCTCCGTAACCATAGCCTTGATGTCAATTGTATCCTTTTGAAGACCAGTGACCTTTTCTGCCAGATTAGCCTGAGATTGTTCCAAAGCAGTCATTCTAGGCCCAAGATTCCAGGCCATAGAAGACGATGCCTTAGCCAAAGTAGTCACTTGAGCATCCAAAGAACCCAGTGTGGCCTGAAGAGACTGGACGCAAGACTGAAGACCCTGAACATTGGCATATTTGAGAATGTCGATTAGTTCAGTGAGGCTGGAGGAATTTTTCAAGTAAGCCTCAGTAGCCTCCAGCACTTTGGAGTTGAGTGCTGGGTCTTCTTTGACAGAATCCCTGATTTCATCTATCTTTGTGCCACAACCCTGAAGGTGGTTGAGAAATTTAACCAGGTTTTCATCCAGTCTGTGAAGATGTTGGTACATGAGATCTCTGTGTTCGTCAGTGTTTGCATCAAAAGCTTGTACCTCAGCTTTCAGATCTGCATAGCTGGCAGCTGCTTCAGTGTGTTGATCCCATAAAGTTTCAGTAACCCCAGAATATAACTTCCTTGAAGCTTTAGTGATCCACATAACCAGTTGTCTTTCTGTCAGTGGAAGAGTGTTGTCAAACTTTCTAAATTCTTCAGGACATGATGAAGAAGAAGAGTTAGAGTCATGATCATCAGGCTTGAAAGGTGACTCTTCAGGCTTTTGTGGATCAGGTTGGTGCTCTTGTTCATGTGTTTGAACATCAGCGTCCATTTCTTCTCCTGCTGAAAGTATGTCATCTTCATTGTCAGCCAGTTCTTCATCAGAGAATAGGATTTCATTAACTTCCGCAACTGTCAATAGACTAGTGGTGGTGATGGGTTCCATATCTTCAGGTGGTATTAATCCCTCTGAGTCTTTGTCCCCCGTTGCTCCTTCAAGCACTGGTGGGTGATTCCCAGTGCTATCCCTAGAAGCAGTGGCAGTGATATCCCTATCAGCGGGTTGTTCATTTTCCTCTGAGTCTTTGGGATCATTTAGTTGGCCCTCAGACAAAAGCTATGATTGGCGAGTGTCATCCTTGGGCATTGTGGAAGGCGCTCCCCTACCAGCGAGTTGTATGTTTCCCTCTGGATCTTGGGGAGTAGTAGTTGGGACCAAGGGCACTGACTGTGATGTATCAGTGTCCTTCGTTGTCATCGGGGTGGATGATGTTTGGTCTCCAGTAGGTGGCAGATCAGTCTTGGGATTTCTTTGCCTTTTAGGCTGTGTTCCTGAAGCCTCAGGGCCTTGAGACTTGGGTTTCGTCTTAGTCCCAGTCTGAGACTTCCCCTTTCTCTTTTTAGGATTAGGGTTAGGAGACACTGAGTCCCTCTGGTTATTTACAGCAACCATATGGGCCGTCAATTCAATTTCAGTGACTTGGGATGGGTCCTTTTGAAAATTTGATTGACTCAGGATACCAGGTAAAGCAATGTATTTGTATTCCTGAGGGTAATTACAACCTAGTAACACTTTTAAAGCACATGAGACAAACCTAGGGTACGAAACGTATTTCGTTCTAGTTTTGCTCAGTAGCTTGGTTACGAGATCACTGTAAATGATCTCCCCAATGTCGACAGTGACCCCGTTCATCAAGCAATATGCCACCATCAACTGAATAGAGTTAACTTGTTCAGTGGATGAGTGGTTCCTGCCGAGAACCTGAAACACAAATGTGAACAGGATCTTCCAAGCCGCAGGAAATGAGTTCTTGGTGACAGGGGTTCTGTCCAAAAATTTTGGATCCAAAATGATTTGTTTTAACCCATCCTTAACTGTGGAGGGTTCAGGATGGGCAACATAGTTTCCAGAATTGTAGTCTAACCCTGTTGATGTACAAAAAGTTTTATAGTCCAGGGTGACTGGCTTTTCCCCATTAAACAGAATGAATTTTATGAGATACTCCCTGAGGGGTCTAAGGTCAGTCTCATCAGTAGATGGTGTCGGGTCATAGGACACAGCTGTATCCCAAAACTCCTTGAGGAGGTTTTGGTACATAATTAAGGGGGACTGAGTAAAGGCCTGTTTGAGTGGGCAGTTGAATAAAAACTTCATGATGCCCTTATAGGCTGGGACATCAGGGGGGGGGGGGGGGGGTACTCAAAAGTGCCTATAACATTGTTTGTTTTAAATTCAACATTATTAAGATCTCCTACCCACTGAGGTGCAAACTGAAGAGATTGTGTTCTTGCCATTTCCATTAAAAGTTTTAGGGTTTTGAAAAGATTTCTTGACAAGAATAATCAAAGAGTTTTGAATCTCTTAAGTTTTGTAATGAAAAACCTTTTGTAAATTGTTTACAAAGAAGATTTTACTGAAAAACTGTTTTGAGGATTAAAGAATACAAAGATTTCTAGGTTTGAGAAGTGATTTTGACAGAGTTTTGATGCAGAAATTCTTTGTGTGTGTTTTTAGTGTTTTTGAGAGGGGTATTTATAGAGTGGTGAGAGGGGTAATTTTTGCATAAATGAGGATTTGTAAAGTTAGTTTTTGAAAACGTTTTGTTTACCTTATTCTCGTAGTAATTTCCTGGTTTTCAAGTGAACAGTTGCAGTGCACAGTAAAAGTGCATTCTGCAGTAACAAAATATCCTTAAGATATTTCTTGTGAGAGGAGGCATTTAATACCAACTGGGATGAGGTAAGGTTTTGAGGGACCCTTGACTTGGATGACAGTAAGATAAAGAGACATATATTCCTTTATTAAATTGGTATGTTTACCAACCTAGGACATTTAAGTAACTGATACTTGGTGCATTTAGTTACTCACTCAATGCTCAATATCTAAATTCAGGGTCCCTAAATGAGTCATACTCATTTAGTGAGAAGGTTGTTTTGGGGTTTTGTTCAGGGAGAATGGACCATTTCAGAGAGAACTCACTGAGATTAGGATTGATTTTCAGTTTGCCGACTTTCAATGTCAAGCATTCCTAATTCAGCTTTCAGTCTCCTGAAGGTAGGTTCATCTAAAGGTTTGGTGAAGATATCAACAAGTTGATATTTAGTAGGGATTAAATGAAGTTCTATTTCTCCTTTCATTATGTGGTCCCTGATGAAATGATATCAGATATCAATGTGTTTGGTTCTTTGGTGGAGGACAGGATTGTTGGAGATTGCAATAGCACTGGTGTTATCACATAAGATGGGTACCATTTTGTAATGGATGTCATAGTCACTGATTTGACTTTTCATCCATAATACATTGGCACAACATCCTGCAGCAGCCACATACTTAGCTTCAGCTGAAGACATAGCCAATGATTGTTTCTTTTTAGCACTCCAACAAACCAACTTTCCTCCAAGGAATTGACAGGACCCTGAGGTACTTTTTCTGTCCATGTTGCAGCATGCATAATCAGAGTCAGAATACCCTTTGAGGTCAAACCCTGAGCACTTTGGATAGTAAAGTCCAAGTATTGGAGTTCCCTTCAGGTATCTGAGGATTCTTTTGGCTGCAGTGAGATGAGATTCTTTGGGATTGGACTGATATCTTGCTATTAGACATAATGAGAATTGTATGTTTGGTCTGGAAGCAGTTAGATACATCACTGAACCAACAATCGCCCTGAAATGAGTTTGATTGACTGATTTGCTAGTGAGATCATGTCCAAGGTTGTTAGGAGGGACCATTGGTGTCTTCACTGAGGCACAATCAGATATCTCATATTTCTTCAAGAGATTTCTGGTGTACTTCTCTTGACTGATGGAGATTCCTTTATCAGTTTGCCTGATATGTAGTCCAAGGAAGTATGTGAGTTCACCCATCATGCTCATTTCAAACTTCTTTGTCATCAGTTTTTCAAACTGCTTGCAAAGAGTATAATTTGTTGAGCCAAAGATGATGTCATCAACATATACTTGGACCAGTATTCCATCTTGCTTTGTCCTGTAGATAAACAAGGTATTGTCTATCTTTCCTCTGACAAACTTGTTTTGAATCAGGAAGGCTGAGAGAGTTTCATACCATGCCCTGGGAGCTTGTTTAAGTCCATAAAGGGCTTTGTCAAGCTTGCAGACATAGTCAGGGAATTCAATACTCTCAAAGCCAGGAGGTTGCTGAACATATACATCTTCCTTGAGTTCACCATTCAGGAATGCACTTTTTACATCCATTTAGTAAACTTTGAAGTTCATGTAGGTAGCAAATGCTAGGAAAATCCTGATGGCTTCTATTCTTGCAACAGGAGCAAATGTCTCATCATAGTCAATGCCTTCTTGTTGATTGTAACCTTTGGCTACAAGTCTGGCTTTGTTTTTAATGACAGTGTCGTTTTCATCAGTTTTGTTTCTAAAAACCCACTTCATTCCTATGACAATGACATCCTGAGGATATTTGATCAAGGTCATGACCTTTTTCTTATCAAACTGTTGAAGTTCTTCTTGCATAGCCTAAACCCAGCTTGGATATTTTAGAGCCTCAGTGACACTTTTGGGTTCTATTTCTGATAGAAAATCAGCATATAGACATTCATTGGCTGAAGCTGCAGTTAGTTTAGCAGTCATGCTTCTGGTGAGCATGCCCTCAGTGGGTTCACCAATGATGTTTACAAGCTCAATGTCCTGAGATTTTGTCAACTTACTTTGTGGTCTATGATCTGAGCTTGCAGAGGTCACTGGCAACTCAGGAATGAGTTCAGGTACAGGAGCCACGTAATCATTGAGATCATCTGTTGAGATGCTTTATTCAGGTTGGGGTATTTGAATCACAGGTTCCTGAACATTTGGTTCAGTATTACCTATCCCAATAGGGACTGATTTATTATCAATGATTTCACTGATGGTTGGTTGAGGAAGGTTGTAGGGCAAGACATAGTATGAGATGTCAGCATCAGCTTGATAGGAGGAATTGATTTCAGTGTTGAACTTATCAGGAGGATATCTAGTTGAGTCATCAATTCCTATTTCCTCCACTGAGGTATTGGTGAATTTGATGCTTTCTGAACTTTCATCAAAGGTGACATGAAAGGTTTCCTCAACTTGTTGTCTTATGGTGTTAAACACCCTGAAGGCTTTATAGATCAGTGAGTAACCTAGGAAGTATCCATCATCAGCTGTTGCATCAAACTTGCGTAGGTGATCCTTGTGATTGTGAATGAACACAAGACACCCAAACACATGAAAGTAGCTGATATCAGGAAGTCTACCTTTAAATATCTCATATGGGGTTTTGTTATGTCTTTTGACAATGATTAACCTGTTTTGAGTATAACAGGCTGTTTTGACTGCTTCAGTCCAGAAATGCTTTGAGAGTGCTGAGCCATTTAACATAGTTCTGACAGCCTCAATGAGAGTTTTGTTTTTTCTTTCAGCTACCCTATTTTGTTCAGGGGTGTAAGGGGATGAAAAGTTTTGGGTGATTCCCTTTTCATCACAGAAATTCTCAAGCTCTTCATTTTTGAACTCAGTTCCATTGTCAGTTCTGATTTGTTTAACAATAATGTCATTCTAGTTTACAATTTTCCTGATGAATTACATTATTGTATCAGCTGCCTGACTCTTTTTGGAAAGAAAGTATACCCAAGTGTATCTTGAGAACTCATCAACAATGACAAGTGTATACTTCTCATGCTGGATTGATCTAGGACTGACTGGTCCAAAGAGATCCTGGTTCCTTTACATACTTGTGCAGATACTCCTTAACACCAGTCATGCTTCTTGAGCATCCACTATCTAGATGCCAAATAGGCTCCCTGGCGTGTCTCTGCACAAATAGTAAACTGGATTAGTTTCTCTTGCTGACCCACATACTAGGGCGCTTGGGTCTAAAGGTCTGCTTGAATTTGGCAATTGACTCATGGTCAGTGGTTGAGTACATTGTGCTACCATAGGTTTTACATTTGATGACTGAGGATGACTCAGTGATTCGGGGTTGCTTTGAACTTCTCCTTGCTTGGATGACACTGTCATGCTGAGATGTCTCATGAGCTGGATTTCCGCAAATATCACAGCATGTGTTCATGAGACAATCATCAGGATGATGATCATTGAAGTCACAGTGTGGGCAAGGAGGAAAAGGTTTAGCTCTATTCTTGTGAGTTGTTTTAGAGGTTGAAGCATACTGATGACCAACTTTGGTATATTTTGCTTCACTGAATGAACTTACATACTGTAAGTGATTAGAAGTTCTGTGATCATCCTTTTTGCAGATCATACAAAAAAGGATTCTGTAGCAATTGTTAGTGGTATGACTGGTGTAATGGCAAAAATCACACTTTTGCCTGGGTTTGTTAGTGGATTTTGACCTTGATGAACTAGAGGAGGCTGAATTATTTTCCTTGATTGAATCATGAGCTTTTTCGATGGATTCCATCTTGTCAGTCAGCTTCCTCACAAGTTCAGTTAGTTGCTGAATTTGTTCTGCTTCAGTAGGAACTGAAGATGTGGAAGTCTCAGTGGGAGTAGATTCTTGTTGGATTGGCTTTGTTGGTCTTTTCAGGATGGTTCTACCAAGTCCAGACCTCTCTTTTGGTAAATGAGGATTGAATTGTAAAGGAGTAAGCTCAGAGCTTGGTGCAGCACCCTAAAGAGGTTTCAGAGGTGGAAGCGGTGCTTGAGATTCTGCTTCAGACTCAGAGATGTGTTCAGTACTACTGGGCACATCAGGGAGTCCAAGCATGCTCTTTAGAGCTTGGCTTTCAGGCTCTAGTATTCTTCCAGAATCGAAATTTGGAAGCTTACTATCAGGGTTAATCCGTTCAATCCAATCACTGGGCTTGGGAATATTAAACATATTGGTAATTATGCCACCAGACACAAATGGCTTTGGACTCTGGTCTTTGTTGTGAGAGTCAGGGAGATGATCTTCACCTATGACTCTCTTTTTGCTACTGGGGGCTCCCACAGCATCAAAGACCCTAAGGTTCTTAGCAGTCCAACTTTTAATGATATATTTTTCCCTTTTAAGCTCATCTTGAAGAGCCTGATTTCTTTTGACTAGTTCAGTGTTTTGAATTTGCAAAGTGACAGCCTCAAGCTTAGTTTGTTTTAAAAGAAGCAGTTCATCCCTACACTTGTTTAGTTCAAAACTTAACTTGTTGTATTTTGAAAAAAGATTTAAACATTGCTCTTCTACAAACTTAAGGTCAACATTGATATAGTTCATGTAAGACTGCCAATCAGAGTCATCATCCATAGAAAGTAAAATATTTACCTTCTTCATTGTGATGTTGACCCATTCTCCATTCGTGGCATGATTTTTCCCAATAGCTAGCTTGTCCTCTTCTGAGAGAGCCATCAGTGCACTGACTTGCACTATTTCATCGTCTGAGGAGACTGGCTCTTCATCCCAGTCGAAGACTTCAGCAACTAGGCCCTTATTTTTACCCTGCACAGATTTAATAGTGTTTGTTGTTTCTGAGGGAGTGGCCTCAAGAAGTGCTAGCTTGGCTTTTACTTTCCTGTATTTAGCTTCAAAATCAACAGTTTTACTTTGATCAGACTTGTTTTGAAAATTTTGATGAGACTGATAGATTTTTGGTTGAAATTTGCTAAAGCCTGAGGACTGATTTGACCCTGATGGTTTATAAGAGGGTTCAGAAATTGTTTTTGAAAAACAGTCTTTGGCAAAATGGCATCTTTTATGACACTTAAAGCATTCAGTGTCCTCATTTGCTTTAGCATTTGAAAAACCTTTGTTTCTTTTTATAAACCTCCGAGAGTTATCAAGGAGTGCCCTTTCCTGAAATTCGATGTTTAGGTCATTTTGGTACTCCTCACTTGATCTCTCATCAGGCTCATCATCTGAATTTTCATGAAAATCTTGAACCACACTGTTAGAATAAAAAGTAGTAGAGATAGGTGTTGAAGTGGTGGTCAGGGACTTCTTGACTTCCTCAGACTTCTTCAAGTCAGGGTATCGTCTGTTGATGAGGTTTTCCTCATAGACAAATTTCCCATATATTTTAGGAAGTTCAAGATTCTGGTATGATTAGCATTCCTAAGTCCCTGAGAGAAATTCAACCACTTCTCAGGGAGACTATTGACAAAACCAACATTTGAAATATTAAGTAAGAAAATCCAAAGACAACTAGGAAGTCCTATAGTGTCTATTAGAACGGATCATGGTAGGGAATTCGATAATGAAGTGCAATTTGGAGCCTTTTGTGATGCTAATGGTATTACTCACAACTTCTCGGCTCCTCGCACTCCACAATCGAATGGGGTAGTTGAAAGAAAGAATAGAACCCTACAAGAAATGAGTCGCAACATGCTAAATGAGCAATCCATACCTCAAAAGTTTTGGTGCAATGCCGTTGATACCTTAACATACATACTTTATCGAGTCTTAATTAGACCAATTTTAGGTAAAACTCCATACGAGTTACTTCGAGGAAAAAAGCCTATGTTAGATCACTTTAGAGTCTTTGGTAGCAAATGTTTTCTACTTAACACTAAAGATTACCTTACAAAATTTGATCCTAAATCAACCGAATGTATCTTTTTAGGTTACTCTCCTAATAGCAAAGCTTACGTCATATTAAATAAAGAAACAATGAAGGTTGAAGAGTCATTAAACGTTAAATTTGATGAAAGTCCACCCAAACCCTCTCCACCTCTTGTCGATGACGAGATTGTCGAAAGTGAAGCTATTGTAATAAATAAAAAGATAAACGAAGAAGAAGAGCCTTTAAACGATGAAATCATAAATATTAAAGAGTCTAAAGATCACCCCGTAAATAAGGTCATAGGAAAGCTAAATGAAAGAACTTTAAGGTCTCAAGTTCAAAACCAAAGTAGCTTGTTTTGTTTTGTCTCAACCATAGAACCTAAGAATACACAAGAAGCCATAAAAGATGAAAGTTGGGTAATGGCTATGCAAGAAGAGTTAAATCAATTTGTTTCTAATGATGTTTGGATACTTGTCCCTCCACCTAGTAATCAAACCATAATAGGAACCAAATGGGTTTATAAAAACAAGTTAGATGCAAATGGTGTAGTGTCTAGAAACAAAGCTTGACTCGTTGCCCAAAGGTATAATCAACAAGAAGGAATAGACTTTGATGAGACCTATGCCCCCGTGGCTAGATTAGAGTCTATAAGAATAATTCTTGCTTATGCTTGTGCAAATGATCTGAAGCTTTATCAAATGGATGTCAAAAGTGCTTTTCTAAATGGTTTTATTAATGAAGAAGTATATGTAGCTCAACCTCCGGGCTTCATCGATTTTGAAAAACCTAAACATGTGTATAAGCTAAAGAAAGACCTTTACACTCTTAAACAAGCTCCAAAAGCTTGGTATGATAGACTCAAGTCGTTCTTAATCAAACACAACTACGCCATAGGGTTATTTGATAACACACTTTTTACTAAGAAAAAGGGGTCACATATAATCATTGTTCAAATATATGTAGATGATATTATATTCGAATCTACTTGTCAAGACATGTGTGATGATTTTTCTAAAATCATGCATGACGAGTTCGAGATGAGTATGATGGGAGAACTTAGTTTCTTTCTTGGTCTACAAATCAAACAAGTAGAAGAGGGTATCTTCTTTAATCAATCTAAATACATTAAGGAAATGTTAAAGAAATTTGGTTTAGAAGAGTCAAAACCAATTAGGACACCAATGTCATCCGACACTAAACTCACAAAAGATGAAGATGGCGAATCCGTTGATAACACAAAATATCGTGGCATGATTGGTAGTCTTCTCTACCTCACGGCTAGTAGGCTGGATATCATGTTTAGGGTTTGTCTATGTGCTAGGTTTCAAGAAGATCCTAAAACATCACATCTAGAAGCTGTCAAAAGGATATTTAGATACATTAAGGCTACGACTAAATTAGGATTATGGTATCCTAAGGGTACGGGAGTAGAAACAATTGTATATGCAGATTCTGACAATGCAGGTGATTATGTTGATCGGAAAAGTACAAGTGGGGTATGTACTTTTATGGGATGTTGTTTAACATCTTGGTTCTCAAAGAAACAAACGACATTAGCAATATCAACTACCGAAGCCGAATATGTCTCTGCCTGCAAAGCATGCCAACAAGTACTATGGATGAAACAAGCGTTAGTTGACTACGACTTTCATCTAAGTGACATAGCCATTCTATGTGACAACAAAGGTGCCATCGATTTAAGCAAGAATCCGGTATTGCATTCTCGCACCAAGCATATAGAGATTCGTCATCACTTTTTAAAAGACAATGTTCAAAAGGGGAACATCTCTATTGAGAAGGTAGCATCCGAAGACAACATAGCCGACGTCCTCACTAAACCATTGAAGCGGGAACAATTCAACCTACTTCGTCTTGGTCTTGGTCTCATGGAACAATCGTCGTAATTAGCTTTTAAACTCTACAAGGTATGTAAACACTAGCCTTCTTCATTCTGAATCTAGGATCTCTATTTCACGCACAACTCACAAGCTATATGGGAATTTTCAAAACCCAAGATAAGTCTTTACTTATAACTTATATTCTTTATTTTTCAAGATAAGTACATTTTGCAAACACGTGATTACATACACATTTTAAGAATAAACGATTTATTCACGCATAGAAACCTCTTTTCAAAATGTTTTCTAAAAAGGATACCTCTTCCCGTATCACTTTCACAAAAGCCATTTCTCACGTCTAGGACAAATCGTTTTTTTCATTATTAATACAAAGTAAAAACTCGTTTTCATTGCATCTCATGTCTTTTGAATGCTAAAGAGGACACATAACTAATATGTGTTTTCGGGTACATTCATTTTAAGCAACAATGAATTAGGAGCACTCGGGTTATCTCACATAATAGTGTGCTTTTTCACTTCCAGATTATTTTTCTTTTCTTTTTAGGAGTCGAGATAACCGCAACTCCAAATGGTTTGCATATAGGCACACACTAGGCACAAATATTTCCAAAAGGAAAATTTTGAGCTGTTTGAATCACTAGTACCACAGATCCCAGCCTTAATGCTGGACGGATCCCTCAAAGGAAGGATCCGTGGGATCCGTGAGACAGAAGCTAGTTTTATCTTCTATTTTTCTCACTTTGGATAAAAACTTCAATATTTTTCATCATTTAATTCTATTTATTTTGGAGTATGTACTTTAATGCTTGTGTTCTCATGATCACATGCCTTAAATTCATATCTAATCATTAGATTTTAATCCACATTTTGGGTCAAGCATTCATTACAATGCATTATTTTTTTTATAAATAGGATTCCCAAAATGTTTGCATATTCATCTCAACTTCACAAACAAACATCACCATGTCATCCAAAATATCTTCCAACTTAGATGAATCACCTAGTGCAAACAATCCCTTTCAAGAAATCCAAAATTTTGTCCTCCCACCTTCCAAAATACCACAATCAAAATCTAGGAAAAACGCACGAATTAGCATCCGACCTTGTTGTTTAGAAAAACCATCATCAAATGATTCATCACCAACCACTATTTCACCACAAGATGCTTCCATTATAGCACCTCCTTCATCACCAACAAGTACACCAAATTCATCACCCATCAACTCACCACCTAAGGTCACTCTTTTGGAACTCCTTAAGACTCCAACAAGATCTCAACAACCATAAAAAAAAGAAATAGTCTTTTTAACACCTCCCACCTCTCCAAACACAATTTTTAAAGACCTTGAAACCTCACCACCCTTAGCTCCCATTTGTTACAAGAACATCTAGGTTCTTTTCCACCACCACTTCCAAACATTCCAGACTTTGATCCGCTTTTTCCATCTTTTCCACCACAACTTCCGCATCTCACAAATCAAAGTCGCTCGAAAAACTTCCGCACTCATTACCCACATCACTTACATTGGGAACATTGCCAATCCACTAGGGATATTGCAATAGAAATTAGGGAAGAAATGCGAGTCATACTCAACCTCATTCTTGATCGCATCAATATCATTACTCATCAAAACCACCATCCATAACCTTATGCAAGCATGGAAGGAATCATTATTATCTTTTTTAGTATTTTTCTTTTGAGTCATTTTTAAGAACAAGTCTTGTTCTTACTTTTACATGCTTGTATGTGGCATAATTACCACTACATTTTGTTGTTTTATTACAAGGCCTTTTTTACATACCTTGGCTCCTAATCTTGATTCTCGTCAATCACAAGATTATTTATGCATGTTACTACTAACCCTTTATTTGTAGGATTTTTTATTTTTCTCACTTGACGCCCCAATCTAGGGGGAGCTACCGTCAAGGGGGAGTAAGCGATACGTGGACTATTTTTTCCACATTTTGTTTCTTCATTGGGTTAACTTTTTGTTTCGACAAAAAGGGGGAGAAGAAGTAAAACTTAGGCTTTCAAAACATACATCTAATCTTAAGTTTTACTCATCATAACATTGTGTTTTGTCATCAACAAAAAGGGGGAGTTTGTTAATACAAATAAACCGTAAAAACGTTTATTTATATTTAGCGATCTCTTTGTGTTTTGTTGATAACAAATATAATGTTATCATAAGTATAATTATAAGGATACATGTTATTTTTGTAAAGCATTTGCATATAGTCATTTAATACAAATTGTTGTAATAAATCATTTGTTGTAATATTTATTAGGATGGGTAAAAATCACAACCCATGGAGCATATCCATAACCCATGGTATTGACCCATATCCATTTAACTAGATGCATTGCATCTATTAGATACATTGTATCTAATGAAATACCCATGGACCAACCCATAACCCATGACCCATAACCCATAACCAAAAAACCCATGGGGAAAGAGGAGCGTCCCACGGATCCCTGACATTACACTAGACGGATCCTTTAAGGGAGGGATCCGTGGGATCCGTGGAACAGTGGCAAGATTTTGCCTATAAATAGAGAGCCATTTCTTCTTTTCTCTTCACCCCTCTTCTTACTAACTCTCTCATATACTCTTACTCTTTTCTAAAAAAATATCACTTGATCTAGAGAGTTGTTCTTCTTTCTTCTATTGTGATTCTCATATAGGTCCTTCTCTAAGGCGAGATCACGAGCTTACTACAAGTCATCCAAGCAAGGGGTCCTTGATTGATTTGTTTCTCCACAAGATTTCTGTAGGAAAGATCTTGTACTTGATATTTCACATAGTTGTTGTGTAATAGTCATGTTGGTTTGGTCCTCCGTGTTACGGACTCGGTATTTAGCTTTATACCGGAAAAAGGTGTAAGCAACGTTGTGAAGGCTTCTCCGCCAAGTTGAAGGAGTTTGTTGACATAGTTCTTGAACTCTCGAGTAGGTGACTCGAGGAGTGGAGTAGGGCAAGGAAGGTGTCCTTGTAGCCGAACCACTATAAATCGGTTGTGTCATTTCTATCCTTTGCTTTACTTTATTTACTTTCATTACTCTTAGATCTATACTTTATCTTCATCCATACGATTTCACATAACATCGAATCTAAAGTTTTTAGAAACTAACTTAAAATCAGCAAAACTATTCAACCCCCCTTCCTTCTAGTTTTCCACAATTGGCATCAAGAGCTAAGTTTATAAAAGTTTTAAAGTAAATCGTATTTTAAAAACTTTTCGATAACTATGGGTTCTAAAAATTACAAGGAAGGGCAATCTATGCAACGACCTCCACTACTTGAAACTAATGGTTTTATATATAGGAAAAATAGATTCGAAACGTATGTGAGGTCTAAAGATATTGATCTTTGGTACATCATTGTTGAAGGCGATTTTGAAGCCACCTCAAAAGATGAAAATGGAATTTTAGTTAACATACCTTATGATAAACTCACCGATGAAATTAAGAAAAAGCTTTCCAAAAATAGTGAAGTTAAAATGGTTTTGTATAATGCTTTACCCAAAAAGGAATTCAAAAGAATCTACATGCTCAAAACCTCTAAATAAATTTGGAATTATTTAGTTGTAACTCATCAAGGTAATCAACAAGTGAAAAACAATAAGATAGACTTATTTGTTCAATAATATGAACAATTTTCAATATCGGATGAGGAAACTATAGATCATTCTTTTTCTAACTTTAATACTATAATTACATCTTTACAAGCACTTGATGAATCTTTTTCTAGCCGTAACCATGTTAGGAAATATCTAAGGGCGCTTCCATCCAAGTGGAGATCTAAGGTGACGGCAATCAAAGAGTCAAAAGATTTGACAATCCTCACGCTTGATGAACTCATAGGCAACTTAAAGGTCTATGAGCTTGTCCTTTCTAAAGATTCTGAAGCCTCAAAAGTAAAAGAGAAGCACCAATCTCTTGCCCTCAAAGCCAAGAAGGTCTCAACCGATGAATAGAACTCCTCTTCGGATAGTGATGACGAGGAGTATGCCATGGCGGTAAGGGACTTCAAAAAGTTCTTTAGAAGGAAGGGAAGATATGTCAAACAACCGTATGACGACAAGAAAGGATTCTGGAAAAGCAAAGAGGACGAGAAGCCAAGGGATGATCGTGCTTGCTTTAAATGTGGGGACCCAAACCACTTTATTAGTAAGTGTCCCAAACGCGATGATCAAAAGGCATTCGTGAGCGGTTCGTGGGGATTGATCGAGGAGGAGGACGAAGAAATTTGTCTCATGGCAAATGACAAGGTGTGCTTAAAGGTCGACCTAGATCCGGATGAGTGGATCAAGGATAGCGGGTACACGAGGCACATGACCGGCAGTAAGATTTATTCTCCACATATGAATCCTTTAATGGAGGAAATGTGGTATTTGGAAATAGCAAAAGCAAAATCATCGGTAAAGGTACGATTTCTAACAAATCTCTAACCATTAACGATGTGTGTCACGTAGAAAACCTAAACTTTAACCTCTTAAGTATAGGACAAATATGTGATAAAAAGTGTAACGTACTTTTTAACTAAACCGGTAGTAAGATATTAAAAAACGGCATAACCATAGGAAGAGGAATTAGGAAACATGGAGTCCATGTCATTAAAATTGGTAATGAACCTAAAGACAAACTTTGTCTTACTTCTATGGATGATACTTCGACCTTATGACCCATAACCCATGGATAATGAGGAGCGTCCCACGGATCCCTCAAATTGCCCACAGATCCCTTGGATTGCAAGGGCCGGATCCCTCTAAGAAGGGATCCTTGGGGCAGAAGCTTGTCTTGGTCTTTTTGCCTATAAATAGCAAACCACTTATTACCATTTCTTCATACCTTCACACATACTTTATCTCCACCATTTCTAACATACTTAGATCATTAGGAAACATGTAAATCACCCTCATATCATATGATCATAATGATTTTAACTTTCATTTGTTGTAAGCATACTCCTGAAGTGATCCTCCAAAGCAAGCCTAGAGATATTACATCCTTACCTACTAAAGTGATCAGCCATCACAAGCATACAAGCACATGAAGATCTTCTACAACAAGCTTGGGAAACTTGTCATCTTCATTCATAGAAGACTAACTACATCATGCTTTCTGTTCTTGATGTTTTGTTTAGGATTTCATATCCATTTGACACATTGTCTTGGATATTGTCTAGTTTCATATTCTTGTATCTATAACTAGATTAGATGGTTTATGTGTTTGTGCCATAAAACACAAGGTTTGTTATGTTAGGCCACAAAACATAACGGGTGTCATAGATGTGTCATGTTGGTCGGGTAATGGTTCCTCCTTTGTAATGGAAGCCGGTATCTAGCCTTGTACCAGATAAAGTGTAGGTGACGTTGTGATAGGTTTGGTTTTACCTCGTGGAAGGACTCGGTATCTAGCCTTGTACCAGATAAAGCATAGGCAAAGTTGTGATAGGTTTGGTTCTACCTCTTGGAAGAACTCGGTGTTTAGCTTAGTACCGGATAAAGTGTAAGCGACGTTGTGATAGGTTTGGTTCTACCTCGTGGAAGAACTCGATGTTTAGCTTAGTACCGGATAAAGTGTAAGCGACGTTGTGTAAGGTTTTCTCCGCCAAGAATGGAGTTTGTTGATCTAGTGAAGTAACTCTCGAGTTGGATATTCGAGGAGTGGAGTAGGACGAAGAGGAGATTCGTGACCGAACCACTATAAATCCTCGTGTTGGTTTGTCTATCCTTTTACTTATCACTTTACTTTTATTCTTGATTTATATTTTTGATTGTCTATGTGGTTGATGTTTACGTATGTGATGCATACTTGGTCTTTCATATAGTCATAAACTATATTTAACACTTTACATATTATGACACGCTTGATCAAGAAAAATAAACTGGACTAATAATGGTGAAACTTGATTTATAATGAACCATTAATCTTGCAGAATCTTATGTGATATTAAGGGGTTGGCCTTACATGCCGTAATGCGTTAAATGAATCTTCGCGTTGAGATTAGCAAATGCGATGGTTTATACTATATTTGATACAAAAGTTTTAAGTTTGAAATGGAAACGTATTTACCCCCCGCCCCCTCTACGTTTTCACATGATCAATTTGAAATTCTTAGTAAGAAAATTCAAAACCAACTAGATAGTTGTATTGCGTCAATGAGAACAGATCATGGTCGTGAATTTGATAATGAAATACAATTTGATAGGGATGAGCACGTTACCGAAATGGAACCGAACCCGTACTGAATTGGTGGTACCAATTTTTTCCAAGCATGAAAGTGGGTACCGGCACTGTACGAAACGGGATTCGGGTACCGGATCCAGTACCGGGAAATCGGTACCTATACGGTTCTTCCCTTTTTTTGTTAAAGCAAAAAGAATTTCAAGAAAATGCAACAAAAAAATAGAATAAAACATGCATTTTCAAGTGATTTCAAACTACCATATCACAAAACGCAACCAACACTTAAATAAATACATCACCAAGATATTCATAACATACAAACGTTCAAAAACTTATAAAATAGGTTCAGGATTAATTTTTGTGAGTGGTTATGAAGGATCTATAGTTGCCACAATACGTTTTTCTAACGTTTGGTTTCTTTCCATATGTTTTACATGACTATTGTTTGACATGAAACAGGCCAAATGGGTGTTTGGATAAATTATTTAATTCAAAAATATGGCTACTCAATTTTCGGGATTTTTTTCAGTACTTTCCGCTTTGGTACCGGTACCGTATTAGTGGTACCGAATTGTTTTTGGGCTCAATTCATAGTACCGGTACCGTACCATGTATTGGGAGTCGTTACCGTTTTGGTACGTTACCGGTGCGATTCCGGTTCGGTACCGGGATTCGGGTTTAACACCCCCAAAATTTCATAATCACATCGGAAGACTAATTGGGGTATTACGTAGAGGATCACAATCATAATCATAGAAAACGACTCGAAAGAGACGTTTTTAAAAGTCATGTTGGAATCACTCCTAAACCTTAATTCAAGTGTTAGTAATTCATATGTAATAGTTAGCTTAATATGGCCTTTATGTTAGTAATTAGCCTTAGGCTTATGTAGAAGGCCCATAAGCCTAGGCCCAAGCCCATATAGGAAAGGAAGGGAACTTGGATGTTGCCCTAATTCCTTCCCCTATATAAACACATGTAAACCTTCCTTAGAAGGTTGGTTGTTCAATTCACTCTTTCATTACTCACGCATAACTCTTCTTTATTCATACGCGTAGTATTTGTGTGGTTTGTTCATCCGTTCTTCTCTTATCTATTTCTACATATTGATGCTTGTGTTACATATATGGTGACCTAATAGTGGTATCAATCGCCAAATAGTTGGGTGAATCGGTTTGTTTTTGAAGTGGGTTTCGGTCCTACGCGTAACACCGGTTTACAAACTTTGGTTCGCTTAAAAACACATTTTTTTACACTTTTTAATCCAAGATTCTTGTCCTTTCAACGTTTTAAGGTGTTAAAATATCTGTTTTTGGCAAAAAGTTTCAACCTTTACGTGTGGATCATCGTTTTTTAACTTGGTTTTTAACGTGGTAGCTGTTCTGCGCGTAACTGTTTTAGACGCTTTGGATCATCAAGTTTCACACTTTTGTGTTATTTTGGTGATATTGAAGCTATTTCATCACAAAAATCTGGTTTAGAAACATCTTTGGGCAAAAGTCATCTTACGAGTAGTTCTACGCGTAGCAAAACCCTAAAACTACACGTAACTTACTCCTTGGTTTGATCTTCAATTTTCGTGGTTTACTCCGTGTTTTCTTGCTTGGATAAGCCTGAAAATACGTCGACTTTGGATATCTTTTGCACTGTGATAGTGTAAAAGATCACTTGGGCAAAAAACCCTAAAATTACGCATAAGCATAAGCTTACGCGTAGACCTTTTACGCATAAGATTTATCTTACGCCTAAGCTTTGTCTTACGCCTAAGTTAATCCTACGCCTAAGTTTTCTGCGCATAACTTACTGATTACGCATAACTTTAGTGCTTTTCTCCTTACTTACGCGTAAGCTAAACCTACGCGTAACTTTTGCTGTTACGCGTAACTTTGGTGTTTTTACGCATAAGTGCTACTTGGCTTTATTGTAATTTCTACGCCTAAGGATACTTCATCAACAAAGGTTCATTCGACTACAAAGATCCATTTAACAACACAAGTTTTCAACATGTCACAACCACCATACTCTAACTATTTCCCTTACACCTATAATCAACAACCACAACAACAACTAAGTCCACAACATCAACAATGGAATCAACAACAAGCAATTTATCAACAACAATTTAATCAACAACATACTCCATAACTTGCAGCAATTCCACAACCTCAAATGGTTCAACCACCACCTAGTCTTCAAGTACAACCTTACACAAACTTCTACAATCAACATCCATCCAGGAATACTATGAAGGAACCGACATGGTTTGGCAAGATGTGTGAAGCCTTAAGTAGCCGACAATCAATTCATGAAGCTGGCTCACTTGATAGACCTCCAATGCTCACTCCCGGTAATTATGATCAATGGGTGATAAGGTTCTTTAGGTTTTGTGATCTAAAGAAGCCACATGGAAAGTTTTTAAAGAAGGTCATTATGGAAGGTCCATTTCAGATGCCTACTGTCACACCCCCAAAATATCGCAGTGGAACGATAGTGTCATTGGGGTATAACGTCATAGCACAAAGTATGGATACAGAAAACGACCTCTATAATGAGACGTTTTGAAAAGTTTACCATTCGATTTCATAAGTTAAAGTTTACACAACAAGAATTCACAAAGTTTGATAATACATAAAGAGTTTACAAAACATGTCGAATGGTAATTGTTAAAAACACAAGACTCCAATGTATGCCATGCGACCCAAAAGCTCCATGAAGTGCTATCACCTTAAGACCTGAGATAAACATGCTAAAAAGTGTCAACACAATGGTTGGTGAGTTCATAAGTTTGTGATGAAATGTAAAGCCTTTCAAAAATTGTTTATGCAGCAAAGGCATTGTAAATCCACTCAGTTCCAAGTTCCGCCCATACAAAACTTGCAACCTGTGTGTTTACAACCCATTGCCAAAATATAGAATTGTCAATCTTGTTTGTAAGTAGGACATAGGTGCATACGATATATACATGTACTTAATGCAAAGAATCACAGCCAACTGAACCTCTTGACGAGTCTAACTTGTTTGTAATGTTTCATTGAATAACGAATTATATTCACCCAAGGTCACGTCATCAAGGACCCAAGGGTGGGGGCGTCAGCCCGATAGTACTATCAATACCTCTCCGCCGGCTCCCGCAGGAGTTAACCAGTTGCTAAAGTTTGTATGTTGATGCATAATTGAAAACTAGTTTAGCACATTAAGGCACATATCGCAATAAACCACACATAATGTCCAAAGTGTATAAGAAGTATATTGTAACACAATTGTATAAATGGTTTGAGTATTCGAAAGAGTGAAACAAGTATTTAAGCATGTATCTCCCCCAAATAGTTTGTAAGAATTTAAACGAGTAAAAGTGGGGTATGAACTCACCTGGTATGATGGATATGTTAACAAAATGAAGTGCACGAAAGTGAGACTCGGAAACTATCCGCGACCTAAAATGAATGTTATGACTTGAGTTATGATATGTTGTCGTGAATGCATGATTTTGAAAACGTATCACCCAATATGCTACTTGAAAACTAGTTATATAAAAATATTGTTACTTGAATGTGTGACGGTTCCATGTCAAAATAATTACTTTTGAGTTAATGGTGAAAATGTAGTTAAAACTATGTAACGGTTTTAGTAATTGAAAAATCAGTTTACGTCGGTTTTGACGTAATATATACATAGGAAAACTAACTCGTTTTTAAGGTCCGTTTCCCCCGAAACGTCCGTTTAGGCCCTCAAAAACCTTGATTAAAATCCTGACAGCTTACTAGCGCTGTGAATAGTGTTTTCAGCACGTTTTTGATTCAAAGTTCGGTTAACCATAACTCACTCGTTTTAAGTCCGTTTTTCAAGTTCTTTATATCCACGCGAAGGTAATTAAGTGTACTAATATATTTTTAAACTTTGGAGATTTCACAGAAAGTTTAAGGCCACTGATTGGCCAGTTAAAACTCGGACTGCATGTACAATTTTCCGGAAAATGGTAGTTTTTAAATCGTAACTTGAAAACCACGTATCTTTTTCGTTATAACTCCGTTTTAGTCCGTTCAAAAGGCCACGTTCATAATAAAAAATCTATTTTCTAAATCTTTAATAAAACTTATAAAAATGACTAACTTTTCGGAAAA